>PVIC010014945.1:0-35856 GCA_004025085.1 Thryonomys swinderianus
AAAAAGAAAAAGAAAAAGATTTGTAGACTTATGTTTATATAAACAAAAATATTTTATTTATGTAGAAATATATAATACATAAAAATGGCAAATTGGTGGTGGGAAGAAAATCTGAGAATGAGGACATATTTTAATAATTTTGTTGCTATGATTTGCTTTCATCTTTTTAGATTTATGCCAAGATGTATGAACGAGACAACCAATACTGAAATCTGAGTACCAAGTCTTTTCTATTTTCTCCAGATCAAAAATGAGAATTAAGTTGTGTCATATACTGGTACAAATTCTCAATGTTGAGAGTGATCATGACGTGTATATATAATGTACCAATAAAAATTCAAATAAAAAACACAAATCCTTCTGATATGTGTGGTTTGAACTTTAAAAATTATTTTCCTTACATTTAATCCCCATGATTAATCCCCCCTTCAAAGATTAATTTCTTTTAATGATGTGGGCCTTCTCTAGCATTTTTCCTTTGGGGACTCCTTTTAAATAGCCTAGCTAACAAGGTAATGCAACGCTCTTAAAAGGAAGAGCACCCTAGAACATCTGTCTGTTGTGTTGCTGATTTATGATCCAGAGACACACATTCAATATGGAGTGGAACATTATATAGTAAGACAGCTGAAGGATATGTCAGAATGAGGCCATATGTAACTAAACCAGGTTATCTTTTGCAAAGAGTGAATCACCCTGTTTACAGGGAGTGGAAAGTTTTAAACTTTTGACAGGAGATTTTCTGCAGCTCTTCCAAAAATAGAAAAAAGCAGCTGGGTGCCCAGCATGCAAGAAGACCCATAGGTTTTAATGAGGCTTATCAGCCACTAAAAATGCTCCTGGAATCTTGGCATTCAGGGATTCCCACCTGTTGAACAAGGAATGAGAACATGTGAGGATCTGGTTACAAATCCTACTGGATTGACAGAAGGCTCATAAAATATTTTACAATGAGAAAAGCAGCTGAAAAGCTTACAGCCAGAAATATGAATGATGGTGAAGAGGTACATTTTAGAAACGTGGTTGAATATACAAGATATTATACAAAAAAGTGAATGTTTAAAATTTATTACAGTAAAAGAAACATTTCCATTAATCCCCCTCCAAATACTTTACTTTGAACACACTTATCTCATTTGCTATTTTCTAAAGGAGTTGAGAGTCATCTTTTGTGAGTGTCTGCAGTTGTGTTGCCTTGATGTCCTGAGTTCATTCAAAACATTTACCTGTCATGATCATTTTGGCTTTGGGGAATGGCCAGAAATCCCCTGGTACAAGATCTAGAGAATAAAATGGGTGTTTTTATGAGTTTCCCTTTCTATTGGATGGCTCTTAACAGTAGCAGTCACTGTATTTTTTTTCACATCTTGTAAAGACACTAAAGAAAACTTCTACAACTGCTGCATAAAGGGCAAGAAGGAATGGATATGCCTGTTTGAAATGAGAGGGATCACTTGAGGGGGATTAATGGCAATATGTTTTTAGTGTGATGCTTTTAATTTAAACATTCACCATATGTCAGTCACACTTCGTATTATTAAGCATGAATTGAAAAACTTATAGAAAGTAAACATATACCATTCTAACATATGATGATTTATTAAACCCACTTGCTAATTTTCAGTTACACGAACTATATTGCAACACGTGCATTTTATATAACACATACATATATAAATACATATATACATGTATTTATAAATACATTTATAAAAATACATATATAATGTAATGGCCTCCATACTTTCAAATACATTGTCTTGCTTAACTCATCATGAGTTACCATTGTCCTTCTTTCATACAAAGGGAAGCTGAAACTCAGAAAGGAGAAGTCACTTGCTCATAGTCACAAGGTTGGAAAATGGTAGAACTTAGAACTTGTCTCTTCATCTTCTATATCTGGATTGTGTGCTTGTTCCATTATATGACGTGGCTGCACAAGGCAGCTTGATCTCATGAGAAAGGACAGTGGGAGGTGGATTTCTGTACTTTGATTACACAAAAAGCATAGGAGTTACTGAGATTTGTCCTGGGTGGTGATACCTCTTTCTCCCAGCTCTCTAGTCATCATTCAACTGCTGCGTGTAGTGTGTGTGTGTGTGTGTGTGTGGGGGGGTTACATAACTCTTTGCCCTAAACTAACTTGCTCTTTCATCAGTATCCTTAATCTTCAATTTTGACAAAAATTAACAAGAAGTATATAAATATAGTTTTGCTTTATGGTACCAGGGATTAGAAATCAGGGTCTCAGTACTAAATTGCATCTTCAGTTTGTTTCCTTTATTTTTTTAAGACATTCAGTTAGTTTACATGCAGTTATTATCATAAAACTTTTATTTTTGCCCTGAAGTGGCATTTACTTTTAGAATAGGAGTTTGATTTAGTAGAATATAAAATATTGGTGACTTTTGTCAGAATTAGCAATAAATGCTACAAAGCGGAAAGTTTGGTTCATGAACCAGACTATAAAAGATTTATGGGATATCTGGGCATGGTGGCTCACACCTGTAAACCCAGTGCTTGGGAGGCAGAAACAGGAGAATTGCTGAGTTTGAGGCTTGTCTGGGCTACATAGTGGGCTCAGAGCCAGCCTGAACTACAAAGCGAGACCCTGTCTCAAAAGAAAAAAAAGATTTATAGGATAAAACATGAGATTAGGACATACGAGATTAGGATAACAGTGAGTAACATTTTTGAAAGAACAATAACCAAGAATTGTCCTCCCCCAATATGTTCTCACAGAGATTATAGCATTGTCAAGGCCAAGACTGAGTTAGGCAGGCATGACAAATATAGAGTAATTCCTAGATGTCAACTGCTTATGTCCCACCTCTCTCAAGAAAAATTTATGATGCACACACTGGAGGACCACGCACACTAACTGATGTCATTTCACTGTGGTTTTACATTAGCTATCTAAAATATATTTTAGTAAATAACATAACCTAATGCAAATACCTTTCTGAATCTGGGAGAATTAATTTTTAAATCACCTCCTAAATTTTTCCACAAAAGCAAGCATGACCTACATACAAAAGTATTGCATTGACTGTTTACAGGAGATAATAATCAGTTTTAAAAGTACATTTAATAAACATAACAATAAATGTGTTTTGAGATCTAGAAAGCTAACCTAATAGCTTAAACAGAAAAGGAGATTAGATTCCTGAAATAAATTCCTGGTTCCATCACTGACTCATGGTGCAGGCTTAAGCAAGTTGTTTAATCTTTCAGTGGCTTAGTTTCCTCCACCTATAAAATTGGGGTAATAATATTTGTTAATAGATAGTGTCAGCAAAGCACTCAGAGAACTTCAGATGAAAGGCGCCAGAAGTATTTTGTTATCTGAAGCATGACCTCATATCGTCTGAGAAATGGAATTTACTAGGCTTGCTGCTTATTCCAGCTATTTATTTCTAAATATTTCTTGTTCAGCTTTTGCCTTACCCATTTCTATTTACTCCATTTCTATGTGTGTTCTTTGTGCTGTTTTTCAGGAGAGTTGATACTTTGAACAAACTAATAAACTTTTTGTTATTTTAACTGGTTTATTTTTAAAATTGAAAACAAACAAAATGCACTTAATTTTCTGATCATGGCAAGTGAAAAAAATTATGAAATTTATCTAGTATTAGCTTTATCCAGTCATCTGACTTGATATATATATCAAAATATATTTGATATACTTCTTTGTATAATATGTGAAAGGTTTAAGGCCCATGTTGAGACTGCTGTAAATTTTGTGTTCCTTTTCTAGAGGAATAAGCTAAGAGATGATATAAAGGCGAAAGATTGGTTGCTTAGAACTACAGCTGAACTTATCCTATAGTCCATAGGTTGTTCTCCTTAGGAGAAGGGCAAAGGTCAAAGGGGCATTTTGGGAAGAAATACAGAAACCTAAAAGAAAGCAGAGATGGTGATTCAAAGTCAGAGATAGGAAATTGCTTGCATTTCCCCATTACACAAACCCTGCTTATCCAAAGGTAATAAAAACATATCAGAAAGCAAACCTTTGGTTTTTGGAACCTAACAGTTAACCACAGGAAACCTAGCTGAGAGTAGTAGCACATCCCAAATCCCAGCACCGTTAGAGTTAAGGCAGGAGAATTGCAAGTTTGAGCCAAGCTTGGGTAAGTTAGGGGAGTGATAAATCCTATAAAAAATAAAAAGCAGAAGATTTCATTGACATCTACCTATTCAAGCAAGAAATACTGCATTACTCAAAGATAACTTGAAATATCTGTTGAATGCTGGATAATTCATGGACTTACTAGTATTTTCACCTGTTCCAATCTTTGCCCATTTTATAGTCAGCATTGATAGAAATTACATATGGAATTGAACCCACATTCAAATTAGAAATAAGAACCACAGCAACCAGTTATCAAAAGGTATTTTTCTAACAGTGTTCCAAACAGTACTAACAGTTATTTTTATCTTAATAAAGAGGTGTAAAAAAATGTCATCAAATAATCCAGTGATCCTATGGATCAGGCACTATGTTTCTTCAACTTGTATTCATCATATGTTTATGATTTGTAAGATATGATTTAATATCATTTCTTCTTCTTCATAAGTGGATTTTATGACGTAGTACAAGTACGAAGTAGAATGATTTACTGACTGCAGGTTCTGGGGTAAAGCTGTCCTAAGCCATCTCCAGTTACTAGCAGTTCCACATGTCTTTGTTGCCTTTTCTGTAACACAGAGATAACAGGCTACCTGCTTCAGAGATCACAAAGATTAAATTCGATACTCCATGTTTGGTACTTCGAATGGTGCCTGGCGCATGTTGAATGCTCAATAAGCATTTGCAATATTGACTCAATTTATAGACTGCTCTGAGCTTAAACGTGACATGGGTTGGGTTCTCTGAGAAGCAGATTCTGAGACAAAATCTAGAATGTTTCCTAGGGAGTGACTTTGGGATCAACATCTGTAGGAAGGAGGAGAAGAAAGCAGAACAGGGGAGGCAAAGAAGCCATGCTATAGTAAAGGTCCCATACCCTCAGCCAGCCCCAGGGGAAGCTCCAGAGTGCGAGCCATTTTTTAGAGTTGTACTGTGTGGAGCTGATGAAGGTAAGCCTTTTTATCCTTTCACTGGTCACCACTGTGTTCTGGCTATTCCAGGTCTTTCATAGTTCCATACGAAATTTGGGGGTTTCTTTCTTTCTAGTTCTGTGAAGATCATTGTTATTTAGATAGAAATTGCCTTGAATTTGTAGTTTGCTCTGGGTAGCCTGGATAGTTTAAGAATAATAGTTTTTCCAATCCATAGATATAGGAAGACTTATTTTTTGATGTGTCCTTTTTATTTTCTTTCATCAATATTTATTATTATTATTATTATTACTTATTTTTTTGGTGGTGCTAGGGATCAAATCCAGGGCCTTGCACATGCTAGGCAAGCATTTACCCTTGAGCTACATGCCATCCTTACTATTTTTTTCCCTTTTTTTTTTGAGACAAGGTCTCATTTTGCATTCAGGCTGGCCCTGTGCTTTGTGTCCCAGGCAAGCTTTGAACTCACAGCAATGCTCCTATCTCTGCCTCCTCTACTGGGATTACAGGCGCGAACCACCACGCCCCTGCACTGTGGTGTGTGGTACTTATTGCTGGTGAGTGTGAGTTCCATGTCTGGCATTATGGTATGTGGTTACCGAGTATCAAACTCTGGAACTTGTGCTTGCAAGGCAGACTTCAGAAGCACTCAGCTCAATCCTTGGCCCCATCCCTATTACTTTTTTTTTTTTTTTGCTTTTTGGAGACAGGGTCTTGCTTTGTAGTTCAGGCTGGCCCTGAGCTCACTATGGTGCCCAGGCAAACTGCCGCGAACTCAGCAATCCTCCTGTCTCTGCCTCCCGAGTGCTGGGATTACAGGCGTGAGCCACCACGTCCGGCATTGTGGTATGCGGTGTTGATTGTTGGTGGGCGTGTCTCCACGCCCAGCATTATACGTGGTTACCGGGGATCAAACTCAGGTCCTTGAGCTTGCGAGGCAGGCGCCGGAACCACTGAGCTAACCCTCCGGCCCAATCCCTATTACTTTTATTGTAAGCATCATTCATTTCCTTGGTTAAATTGAGTTCTAGTGGATGTTTTTTTCATAGCTACTGTAAAAGTGATTACTTTCTTGATTTCCCTTTAATAATTTATTACTGCATAAAAAAGCTATTGAGCTGGGTGTGGTAGTGTACACCTATAGTCCCAGCATTCAGGAAGCTGAGGCAGGAAGATTGCAGTGAATTCAAGGCCAATCTGGGCTACATAGTGAGTTCTAGGCCAATTTGAATTGCATAGCAAAGATTTGTCTCAAAAAACAAAACGAAGGCTATTGATTTTTGTGTGTTGATTTTTGTATCCTGGAAACTTACTAAATTTATCAGTTCTAACAGATTTTCAATGAAGTTGTTATTTTTTCTATAAATAAATCATCCCATCTACAAATAGATAATTTGACCTCTTTCTTTCTTATTTAAATGCCCTTTCTTCTCCCCCCCCCCCCACCTTTCTTGCTTTATTACTTTGGCTAAGACTTCCAAAACAGTATTGAATAAGAATGGGCCGGAGGGTTAGCTCAGTGGTTCCGGCGCCTGCCTCGCAAGCGCAAGGACCTGAGTTCGATCCCCAGTTACCACATATAATGCTGGGCATGGTGGCTCACGCCTGTAATCCCAGCACTCGGGAGGCAGAGACAGGAGGATTGCTGAGTTCGTGGCGGCTTGCCTGGGCACCATAGTGAGCTCAGGGCCAGCCTGAACTACAAAGTGAGACCCTGTCTCCAAAAAGCAAAAAAAAAAAAAAAAAAAAAGAATGCTGGCTAGGTTGGGTACTGTAATACCAGGACTTGGGAGGCTGGGGCATGAGAACTGATATGAATTCAAGGACAGTCTGAGCTACATAACAAGACCTCGTCTCAAAAAACCCAAACCAAACCAAAGAAGAATAGTCAACTGGGTGTGATGCTACATTCCTGTAAGTCTCAGCACTTGGGAGGCTGAGACAGGAGGATCACCTCAAATTCAAGACCAGCTACATAGTCATGAGGTTGAGGCCAGCCTAAACTATATAGTGAGACCCTGTCCCATAAAATTAAAAATAAAAGGATTAGTGAAAAGTAGCTGGATGGTAGCACACATTTGGAATCCCAACACACTGGGAGGCTGAGGCAGGAAGGAGGTCAGCAAGTTTAAGTCCAGCCTGGCTGGGCAACTTAGCAAGAACCTGTCTCAAAATAAAAATATTAAAAAAGGGCTATAGTTGTAGTGCATTGCAAAGGCCCTGAGTTCGATCCCTAGTACTGAAAAAATACGGTGAAAGTGAATGACATCCTTTTCTTGTTGCCAGTGTTTAAGGAAATGACTTCAGCTCTTCTTTGTTTAGTATGACATTGGCTTTGGTTTGTCATAGGTGGCCTTTATTGTGTCAAGGCATGTTCCTTTTATACCTTATTGGAGGGTTTTACATGTTAACTTTTATTAAATGCTTTATTTATTTATTTATTGGAAAGAAGTGTCACGCTATGTAGTTCAGATTTTCCTTGAACTCACTCTGTATTCCAAGTATCACCTCAAACTTTTGGTAATCCTCCTACCTCAGCCTCCTGAGTGCTGGGATACCAGGTGTTTGCCATTTACTTAGCTTTGCATCAGATGAAATAATCCTATAGTTTCTGATCTTTGTCAATGAAATATATTTGATTCCCAAATTGAACCATTCTATCTTCTGTGGGATAAATCTCACAGATCATGTTGTATAATCTTTTTTTAGGTGCTATTGAATTTGATTTGATAGTATTTATTAAGAATTAATATTTGTAATGGTACTGGAGATTGAACCCAGCAAGAGATGGGCTCCAGCCCATCCTTTTTTTGTTGTTTTTCTGTATGTGTTTGAGGTAGAGTCTAAGTTGCCACTGGCTCACCTTGAGCTTTTGATCCTCCCACCTCAGCCTTTCAAGTATTTAGGATTACCAAGCATGTACCACCATGCTTGGCTTTGTTGAGAATTCTTGCCTCTGTGTCCATCAGGATATTGGTCTGTTGCTATGTCCTTGTCTTCATGCTGGCCTCATAGAGTTTAGGGTTCCTTTCCTTTCAATTTTTTGGAAGAGTTTGATAAGAATTAGTATTCTTTTTTTTTTCTTTTTTGAGACAGGGTCTCACTTTGTAGTTCAGGCTGGCTCTGAGCTCACTATGTAGCCCAGGCAAGCCCTGGAACTCAGCAATCCTCCTGCCTCTGCCTCCCGAGTGCTGGGATTACAGGTGTGAGCCACCACGCCTGGCAAGAATTAGTATTCTATTTTTTTTAAATTCTTTTTTTGAGTCAAGATCTCACTGGGTAATTTAGGCTGGACTCAACTCACTATGAAGTTCAGGCTGGCCTTTCACTCTTGGTGATCCTCTTGCCTCAGCCTCCAGTTGCTGGGATTTAGGCATGTGCCATCTGGCTGAGCAAGAATTAGTGTTATTAGTTCTTAGTTTTTTAAAAATTTGATAAATTCCCCAGAGAAGCCATCTGGTCCTAAGCTATTTTTTTTTTTTTTGAGACAGGGTCTCGCTTTGTAGTTTAGGTTGGCACTGAGCTCATTATGTAGCCCAGGCAAGCCTGGAACTCAGCAATCCTCCTGTCTCTGCCTCCCGAGTGCTGGGATTACAGGCGTGAGCCACCATGCCTGGCACTGTGGTATGTGGTATTGATTGCTGGTGGGCGTGAGTCTCCACGCCCAGCAGTGTATGTGGTTACCGGGGATTGAACTCAGGACCTTGCGCTTGCGAGGCAGGTGCCAGAACCACTGAGCTAACCCTCCAGCCCGGCCCTAAGTTATTTCTTGTTGAAGTTTTTTACTGCTGACTCAATCTTGTTACTTGTTATAGGTCTAAAGTTTTCTATGTCCACTCCGTTCAATTTTGGTAGTTTATTACATGTCCAGAAATTATTTTTTTCTAAGTTTCCCAATTTGTTGCTCTACCTTGTTCATAATAGACCCTAATAATCTTTTGTATCCTTTGTAGTGTCAGTTGTACTTTTTAAAGTTTTTGGTGTTAGTTTAGATTTTTTTTTCCCTTGGGTAGTCCAGCTAAAGGTTGGTCAATTTTATTTTTTCAAAAAACCCCCAACTATTTAATTATCATTTAGGGTTTAAATAAGTTTATTTCTGCTCTGGTCTCTATTTTATTCTACTAATCTTGGGTTTGGTGTTTTTATTTTTTGAGATAGGGTTTCACTTTGTAGTTTAGGGTGGTTCTGAACTCACTATGTAGCTCAGGCAAGCCTCAAACTCAGTAATCCTCCTGCCTCTGCCTCCCCACTGCTGGGATTACAGGTGTAAACCACCACGCCCAGCACTGTGGTATGTGGTACTGTGGTACTGTGGTGGGTGTGAGTCACCATGACCAATATTGTTGTATGTGGTTACTGGGGATCGAACCAAGGACCTTGCACTTGCTAGGCAGGTGCCAGAACCACTCAGCTAAATCTCCAGCCCTGGTGTTTTTACTTTTGTAGTTCCTTGAGTTGTATTATTAGATGCATTTTAGCTTTTTCTCACTGTAATAATTACTTGACATACTCACAGAGGAAAAGTATTTGTCTCATGGTTTTAGCTCCATGTTTAGTTGAACCTATGATAAGGCAAGGTAGCCTATGACCAACAGTTCCTCCTTTCAGCACAGAATGAATAGAAGTAATGGAAAGAAATTTTACTACATGCATAGCAAAACCATTACCAAATCCAAAATTTTAAAATAAAAATATTACCATAACTTTTTTTTAACAGCTAAATTTAGGATAGCATCACTATACACAAAAAAGGTCATTACTTATGAAGATGTAATTAGCCTCATCATATTTGCCCACTCGTTGGCCTAACCTCAGAAAACTGCCTTAGCTCACACCCTACCCAGCTAAATAAGTGGCTATACTTACTATACATTCTTCTCTGGGATCCTCCCTTTGCTAGACCCAGCCATCACAATCACTTTGTTGGCATTTAAGTAACTAGGGGGAACTAGCTAATGGGGAGAGGCAGTGAAGAGACAGATAATGGGTTGCTGAGGTCTTGGCTTCACAGTTCTCATGCTTCCTTGGAACTGTAGATATATATTCTTCGAATTCTCATTCCAGCTTTTTTTTTCCAGGTTGAGAGAGTTTTTATTCTTTACTGTCAATTCCTGTCCATGTATGTTTGACTATCTTTCCTTCAAACTATTCCCAGTCAGTACACAGATGTCTAGAAATAAGAATTTAGCCTATTATTTTCTGCTCAGTATCTTAGGACAGAAAATAAGCCAAATAGAATGAAGACATCTTTTTAGTAGATTAATACTTGCAGGAGTCCTGTTTTCTGAAAATGTAACAATTACCAAACTTTGTTAATTCTATTTCTCAAATACTTTTATTTTCTCTCCACAATTATTTTTTACTTAGATTATAATGGCCTCTTAGGCAATACTAAAAACTCGAAAACTTGATAGCTATTGTAAAAACACTGAAAAACCAAGCCTCTAGCCTAGTGATGACAATCCTTTTAGAGCTTTCAAAAATAATAAACAACTGGCTACAGCACAAGTGCCACAGGGTCATGACCACTTCTGTAGTCCATGCTTATAAATGCAGCACTTCAGAGACCAAGGAATGAAGATTTCAGGTTTGACTCCTGTCTGGACAATTTAGTGAGACTCTGTTTCAGAATAAAAAAACACTGGGGATATAATTCAGTGGAAAAGCCCTGGGTTCAATCCTCAATCCTCAAAGAAAATGACAAAAACCAAAAGCTAATCCTACTGTGGAAAGACCTCAATTCCTGGCCTTTTACCTTGGTATACACTGTCCTTTTGAGGACCTTTTACTATTGAGGGCTGCCTTTATTATTAAGATAGGTCCTCTATTTTCCATGAAGTGTTCATAACACTGTTTAATCTGTACCAAAATCACCAGTTTTTAGGAAGAACTCAGGAATAACAGAAAAAAATTTTCAAAGCATAATATTGAGATTCAAAGAAAGATATTTTAGGCTTCCTAGTCACTCAACCCAGGAACTTCACATTGCTGGTTTTGTGATCATAAAGATCAATGAAAGACTTACTAAAAAAGAAAAGAAGGCACTTAAAGCCATATCTGTAGGTAGAGAATTAGGAAGATCTTACTTAAGTTCTGCCCAATAAAACAAGGTTTTAAGAAGAAAGAACTAGCTGAGCACACAATTGAAGTAAGGAAAAAAAGTATTCTAAGGGTCTAAGAACGTGTAGAACACAAAAGCACAATGTATTTAGGAAATTTCAAGTACTTCATTATGCCATGAGTGCAAGGGGTTTCTCCTTGTTTATGCTGAGTTAAGACTCTGCACTCTCTACACCATCTAGAAAAGACCCTTAAGCACACCTCTATTTCCCTGGATCCAGGCCACAAAGACAAAAGCAATAAAGGATGGAGCCCTCTCTTCCAGTCTGTGGCAGCTTTCTTGCTTTGGTTTCACAGGCTCAGGCCTCATTTCATTCTTGGTGGTGAATGCTGATAATCTTCCTTTGGCAAAGGTGTTAATGGCTCATACCCCACGATTTTACTCTTGACTGTGATAAAGACATAATATCAGAACAATGCATTCTTTATGCATTTAGTGAGAACGTTTTTACTTACATAAACAATATAAAGGCCGCTTTCTATACAGTGAAGGTCATAGGGAACTGGATTTTGGATCTCTAGTTTTGGTATATATAGCTTAGCATGAAATTTAGAAATTCTAAGTTGTGATTCTTTGTCAAACAAAATCACTTCTGTTTAAAAAACAGAAAGATACTGAAAGGGAAGCAAATTAAGTTTCTGAAATTTTAAATCAATACTGTACTGTATTCCTTGGGCCACTGCTGTCACCCAAAGTTACAATGTGCTCAATTTCTGAAGAGCCTAGTTTCCTCCTTTCAGGCTGCTTACTAAATTTTTCTCTGAAAAGATTACAACAACTTAAACAGAAAACAGAGCTTTAAGCAGCAACTACCTAAAATACAGACACTCTTGAGGAATGCATTCTCAGTGAAAGTGAAAACTGGTCCATGGAGGTATGTGTATAAAAATAATAGGTATATATAGACTATAAACTGATATGCAGTGTATATGTAATATTAAAATTTCATGAGGACAACAGGTAAAAAAAATCTAAGGATTGTTAGGGAAGTGATAAAAGTTTAAAAAACCCCATTATAGATTCCTTTTTTTTTTTTCTTTTTTGGAGACAGGGTCTTGCTTTGTAGTTCAGGCTGGCCCTGAGCTCACTATGGTGCCCAGGCAAGCCGCCGCGAACTCAGCAATCCTCCTGTCTTTGCCTCCTGAGTGCTGGGATTATAGGCGTGAGCCACCACACCCGGCATTGTGGTATGCGGTGTTGATTGTTGGTGGGCGTGAGTCTCCACGCCCAGCATTATATGTGGTTACCGGGGATCGAACTCAGGTCCTTGCGCTTGCGAGGCAGGCGCCGGAACCACTGAGCTAACCCTCCGGCCCTATAGATTCTTTTAATAATTTAGGAATATCTAAAGTAACTTCATGTGAATAATAATTCGAAATCCCTGGAAAAAAAAAAAGAAGTAATGTCTATTGCATTTCTAATCAGTGCAGGAGTGTAGTACTTGTAAATGGCTCTAGTTGTTTGGTGTTTGTTTCTCTAAGCCAAAATCAAAACTGCAAGGTACCACAAAAAAAAAAAAACACAAAGTCATTAAAATGGTTCAAATATAAAGAAAACATTTGGATTAATAAAAAATGGTTTATAAGTCACTAAGTTTATAACACAGAGTACAAACCAAGAAAGTAAATTTATTTAAATTACTAAAATAGCTTTTACATATCAGCAGCTACAATTATTTTTCTTGAAAGATTGTAAGTACATATTACTTTAAAATTATTTGGTTAACTGAAACATTTGATAAAAACATGTTTTTCCATACAATATGTATTTATAAAATAATCCTCAAAGTTTTCTGCTTTATAATCCTTTATAAAATATATCAGATGATCTGTCTTCTGTTAGGAACAAATTATAATAAAGGGAGTATATATATATATATATTTCTGAATGCTGGTAATTCTAATGGAAAAAAATCAGACCACACTTTCCCTAAACTGTGAGGTCCTCAAAGGGTAAATGATGAAGCTTATGTCTGGCTTTAGCACTTTAAAAACAGTATTTTCACTTAATAGCTTGTGAACAATTAAAAACTCAAAAGTAGATCTACAATTGTATTTGAAGAAAAACAAAGCAGTTGAAAGATGAGAAAACAAATTATACATTTAATGCTCATTGTATGTGGATAAGTTCCCTATCTTTTTGGCTTGAGGCACTCACATTTATTACATGCATAGTAAATCTATGTGTTACAGTGTCATTGAAAGACAAACTGCAACAAGTGGACAAGTGGAAATTAAATCAGTAATAGCTCAAGATAACAGGTTAACAAATGGCTTACCAATTTCTGAAACTTATTTCATAATTCTGCAAAAAAACATCAGATTTGCACAAAATAAACAGCTCTGAATTTACCCTTAAAAATTAAATGAGCAAATATATGAAGCCTTCTGATACACAGACTAAAAATTCTTGGGATAACCAAAAATTTCTTAGAGGAAGAAAAATAATAAATACACAAAAAAAATCCCAATACAAGTCACCAAGATAAGGGTTTAGATGTTTCACTAACCTACATTACTGGCTTATTTTAACATTTCACCTTGAATTTTTTTTTTTTTTTTGAGACAGGGTCTCACTTTGTAGTTCAGGCTGGCCCTGAGCTCACATGTAGCCCAGGCAAGCCTTGAACTCAGCAATCCTCCTGCCTCTGCCTCCCCAGTGCTGGGATTATAGGTGTGTGCCACCACACCCTGCACTGTGGTATGTGGTACTGACTGCTGGTGGGTGTGAGTCACCATGCCCAGTACTGTATGTGGTTACTGGGGATCGAACCAGGGATCTTACGCTCGCTAGGCAGGCACTAGAACCACTGAGCTAAATCTGGCCCTTGAAGATTTTTTTGACCTTCAATTTCCTTCTTTATTCTACAGTTTTTCTCTTCTCTTTTCTCTTCCTCTCTACCCTCCAACAATAAAGGGAAAAAAATTTAAACATATATACAGATGACCTTTTGTTACTTTTATTTCTATAAGCAGAAGCTGACTAAGGACCTCGGGCCTAAATGATGTAAGCGGAAACATAATGGGAAAACCCATAGTTACAGTTAAAGAGCTGCCTTACTAACTCAACACACTTAAAAATCTAAATGAAGTTAAAAAACAAGGCTGATTCATAGGAAAGGAGCCTAATCTTTCAAACTGTGTATTCTATAACAACGATTTTGCCCAGAATCTAAACAGATCGTCACAGGAATGCATACAATTTGCACTCCTCTAAATACTCCACATAGCTCTCCCTGGACACAGAAATAATTTTCTCAAGTCACAGATACTTAGGTTGAAAAAATGACTTAGATGTTTCATGTTTACATAAGAATTTTACTTCTTTGAAAAAGAAAGCCGTTTATTCAAAAAGTGCTTTGAATGCTGTCTCTGGTAAAAAGTCTGAAAATTTCTTAGAATTTGAGACATGATTTTTCTTCTTTCACCTCTTACAAGCAGATGCCCCTTTTCAGAGCATTTTCAGGCTGCACAGGCAGGACTAAGTGAGAAATACGGCTCCAAAGCCCATTCAGTTTGTCGGGGTCCATATGATTATAGGAGCGGGGGGTGCTGGCGTTGGTAAACTTAACTTGGAGGAAATCTCTCACTTTTTCTTCAATTTCCTTTAGGCCTAGACTGGTTCCAAGGGTTTTCTCCTCCAACAGGACAGTCAGGACTAAGGCTACATCTTTGAAGGCTGCGTTTTCATGATCACAGTATTTGTAAAAGATTAAAGTAGAACCTGCAGGCAATGATTCAAAGCGGTGCACCACAGCTGCATTCTGCCCATTTGTGAAGCCATGGCTTAATTCCTGATCTACTTCCAGTTTGACAACATCACTGTCCTCAGCAGCTTTGCCTGTCCCGTCAATCCGGATTGCACGGACACTACGAAAGGACGAATAGGCATCAGCGATTTGTTCACTCAGACACTTCAGTGCTTCTTCAGCATCCTGGGCAGCAGTGAGCAGCAAGATAGCAGGCTGAGGCCGAGGATGAGAGCTATTAAGATGTTTCTGAAGGAATGTTAGGCTTCTTTCCCACAGCTTCTCATCTTGACCTTGATACTTATTTCTAAGTTGTTTCATCTGGTTCTGGAACATTTGAACAGCAGTAGTTTCTACCTCAGGAGTATGAGTAAAAAAATTCCAAAGGACAAGAACACTTATCAGACCAAATAGGCACCAAAACCATATCCTCTTGAAAAAATATTCATTTTGGGGCTGTACAGCTACTTCTGTTCAGAAAAAAAGAAATGACAGATATAAATAATCATTTTCTTAGATTCAACAGCAAATTAACTTTAAAAATTAGTATTAATCTTCATAAACAGTAGGTAAAAGAAAAAGGGTTCTAAGAAAAAAACTAATAATTCTCTTTCTTGGGAAAAAAATTTATCACATTTTCAAATCTTAAATCATAGGCCTAAGGTTACATGTATAAATGAATGTCTCTTAAATGTTTATGGATTTTTTTTTTTTTGAGACAGGGTCTCGCTTTGTAGTTCAGGCTGGCCCTGAGCTCACTATGTAGCCCAGGTAAGCCTGGAACTGAACAATCCTCCTGCCTCAGCAATCCTCTGCCTCCCGAGTGCTGTTTTTTTTTTGTTTTTTTGAGACAGGATCTTACTTTGTAGCTCAGGCTGGCCCTGAGCTCACTATATAGCCTGGGCAAACCCTGAACTTAGCAATCCTCCTGCCTCAGCAGTCCTCTGCCTCCCAAGTGCTGGGATTACAGGCATGAACCACCACGCCCAGCACATATCTCTTAAATGTGAAAGTAGTAAAAGGTCTCTGAGGAAAATGTAGAATTTAAAACAGGAAATGGCACAAACAATTTAGAAGTAACTATTTATAATGCCAAATCATTATTACCATTACTAACAGTAGGGAGATAAATTGTGTTAAAAGGTGTTTTATAAATACTTTTAAATTGAGAAACTCAGCAGTTCACACGGCTAATTGAGGTAGAATATTTCTGAGGTATACAAAGAGAAAAGGATGGTATATAGCTAAATTTCACCCAATATTGCAATAGCTATCTATTCCTTTACATACCTGTACTGATGCCTATCTTTATCTTTCTGTGCATCCAAATTAGCATTGGTAAAATTTAGTTTTGAATTTGAACCCTAATTATTATTGGTAATAATTAGATCAATTTATATTCATATATAAGGGATGACCAAAATATATGAATGGTTAAATTAAAATATTACAGTAGAAAACACATTACTAGAGAATCTTCCTCAAAATATTCTCCCTTGCTTTGAACACATTTATCTCATTGTTCTTGCCACTTTGGAAGCAGTTCTCTTCTGTGTCTTTATGAAGTATGATCAAAAACTGAGTGACTGCTGCTGCGGAGTGCCATTCAATGGAAAGGGAGGCTCGTAAAAACATTACAGTATATCCTCATCCATCTTATTCATCTTACCTGACATCCCTCAGCCTCTGGTTCTTTCCCACATTGAAAATGAACAAGAACGTTAAAGTTTATGAATCAGTTCAGAACATCAGTAACAACTGATGACACTCATAAAAAGGACTTCCAAAACTGCTTCAGAGAGAGGGAAGAACAACCAGATTGTGTTTAAAGTGAAGGGGATATTTTGAGAGGCATTAATGACAATATCTTTTATTATAATAAATTTTAAAAGTTTTCCTCACATACTCAGTTCTTCAGTCACCCTTCATAGTGCTTATCAGTTTATATACAATTTCTCATATACCATTTTGCTTAATCAGTTCATTATAGTAGCAATAATTTTTATATCTATTGTTTACTGATGACTGCTTTAGCCTAGTAATTATACTGGAGAACTTTTAGAGGAGCAGTTCTCCAAGTGTGATCTGTGGGGAACCTATAGGTATTTCAACCCAAACCAGGTATTATAACAGCCTGACTGTAGAAGCAGATGTAAGTTCATGTGATATTATTAAGCTGTGAAATAATGTTACTTTTTTAATATATTCACTTTAAAATACATCAATAAATAATCTTAAGAATTTCTGTAGTTTTGACATAAACATGAACAGAAAAGTAAACTCATTTAAAAAAGCCTCTAAAAATTTTAAACAGAACTACGTCGATGAGATACCTACTTTCCCATGTTTATTGTAGTACTACTTAAATGCTGCAATAGATAAAAAATGTGGAACATATACACTATTTAGCCATAAAAACAATGAAATTCTATTATTTGCAACTACCTGGATAGAACTGGAGATCACTATGTTAAGTGAAATAGGCTAAACACATAAAAGCAAATAGTGCATGATTTCACTTATATGTGAAATCTGAAAAATTTGATCTCAGGGAAATTAAGAGTCAAATGGTGATTATCAGAGGCTGGGTGAGCAGTATAAGAGAAGAGTAGGGAAAGGTTGATTATGGTTACTAAGTTAAAGGTAGGAGTTAAGACTTCTAGGATGCTATTGTACAGTGATATTGTACTGCATCTTTTGCTATGTATTTCAAAAGGTAGAAGATCTTGATTTTTAACCACAAATAAATAATGAAGAGTTAATGTTTAATCTGACTTAAACATTACAGAATGCGTATATATGTATTGAAAGCAATATAGTATCCCATAAATATGTATGATTTAAATGCATTTTAAAATCAATTAAAAAAGTTAATACGAATAGTATAAAAACTCTTTGGGCCCCTTAACTCCATTAGTGAAAAGGGGCACTGAGACCAAAATTTGAGAATCATTGTTAATTTATTAGTATTCACTCAGGATAGTAGACTTAGGGTAAAAGAAACTTGCCCCAAAGCCATGCACAAGATAAATTACAACCAATTTAGTTCAAATACTGTTGTGTGGACTCCAAAACCCATAGTCATCTCCAGTCATCTCCTCATGCCATGTTGTATATAGTCTGTCTCCTGATTCTATACTGTTTGCTTAATTAATCCTTTTAGTAGCTTTGCTTATTGACTGTTTTTGTGGTCTTTATGGACAATAAAGTAAAAGGGAAAACTAGATGTGGTTTTATATAGTTTTCCCAGAAAGAATTTCACTGCTAGTATAGTAGTTTTTCCTCTAAAATGCTTAAAATAAGTCGTACTACTATGTCAAAAGACATTTAAAAATAACTGGATCAACATTAAGAGATTTACTTAATAAAAACTGGACAAACTTACGTTGGCTGGAGGGTGATGGAGACTGACGTCCAAGCTCTGGCATCTGAATGTTGTCACCTAATGTTTGAATAATTAAGACTATCAACTTATGTTTAAAAATTTGAATATTTCTAGAGAAACAAGATACAAATTCCACCAAGAAAAGATGATAGACATTTGTCAGAAGCAGAAGGAAAAAAATATTTGAGTGCCCATTACACTGAAAGTACGCAAGATATACTTCTTTTATAGTGATTTAGCATGTACATGATCTAATACAAAGTATATACTTAAGTTCTGAGAGAAAGCATTGAAAGATTTGACCCATAGTTATTTAATGGGATTGGTAAAACTCAGAGACAAAGTTAAGCAGACAAAGAAAATAAATACACCATAAGAAAAGGAAGCAGACACCATCTGAAAAATGGCCATATATTGAACTCCTGACTGGTAAAGATGCTATCAAGAGGGAAAAACGACAAAATGTGGATTACTGTTGGGCGTGGTGGCTCACGCCTGTCACCCCAGCACTCCGGAGGCAGAGACAGGAGGATTGCTGAGTTCAAGGTTTGCCTGGGCTACGTAGTGAGCTCAGGGCCAGCCTGAACTACAAAGTGAGACCCTGTCTCAAAAAAAAAAAACAAAAACAAAACAAAAAAAATGTGGATTACTGATTACTAATCTATCTGGATAAGCTGTTTCTATGTCAAACAGTCTTAATCCTCACTATTCTAACTTCAAACTGACTCAGTATTTCCTCTGGGGCTTCTGACAATTTAAAACATTAGTAATATTTCAAAAAATTTTATTTAAAAAGTTGCCATTATTTCTGTTAACAGAGAAAATGATTTTTTAGTTTTGTGATCAAACAATGGAGTTTAAACATAATACTTTCATAATATCACCCAATCTTGACTTCCATCATTATTTAGAAAATACTTAAAACTATTCCAGGCTTTTCTTTTTCTCCCTCTACCTTTCTTAGCAGGCCAGCAGGCTTTGACATATAAGAGCAAAGAGGAAAAGGGCTAGAATTCAAGGGGTAAAAAAGGCTGAGTTATTCCCCTGTGACCTGCACTTTTGTTCAATACTGCCATCTATCATTTGCCTGGGCTTTACAACTTTTTTTTTTTTTTTTGAGACAGGGTCTCACTTTGTAGTTCTGGCTGGCCCTGAGCTCACTACGTAGCCCAGGCAAGCCTCGAACTCAGCAATCCTCCCGTCTCTGCCTCCTGAGTGCTGGGATTACAGGCCTGAGCCACCACACCTGGCTATAACTTTTGTATATATATATCTTTCCTGATATTTAATGACAGTATTTATATGACAAACATTGGACTAACAGGAATAGTAAAATTAGTATTGCTAAGACACAGAAATAGCCTCATTTTGATTATATGACAAGAAAATGCAAAACAAAATGGTAACAATCCTAGGGCCAGAGGATTAGCTCAGTGGTTCCGGCACCTGCCTCGCAAGCGCAAGGTCCTGAGTTCAATCCCCGGAAACCACATACAATGCTGGGCGTGGAGACTCACGCCCACCACCAATCAATACCACATATCACAGTGCCGAGTGTGGTGGCTCACGCCTGTAATCCCAGCACTCGGGAGGCAGAGACAGGAGGATTGCTGAGTTCGAAGCTTGCCTAGGCTACATAGTGAGCTCAGAACCAGCCCGAACTACAAAGCGAGACCCTGTCTCAAAAAAAAAAAAAAAAAAAAAAAGGTAACAATCCTAAATCCAAGAGGAATATTGTTTTTCAATTACTGGTTTAGCTTAGTAAGCCTTGTATTTTAGAGGTTTCTAAGGGTATTAAAATTTTAAAATGTATTGTCAAAACAAAACACCAACCCCTAAACACATCGGATGTTTATCTTTTTTTGTTTTTTTTTGTTTTTTTTGAGACAGGGTCTCGCGTTGTAGTTCAGGCTGGCCCTGAGCTCACTATGGTGCCCAGGCAAGCCGCCGCAAACTCAGCAATCCTCCTGTTCCTGCCTCCCGAGTGCTGGGATTACAGGCATGAGCCACCATGTCCGGCATTGTAGTATGCGGTGTTGATTGTTGGTGGGCGTGTCTCCATGCCCAGCATTATATGTGGTTACCGGGGATCGAACTCAGGACCTTGTGCTTGCAAGGCAGGCGCCGGAACCACTGAGCTAACCCTCCAGCCCTCGGATGTTTATCTTGAATACCTTATTATATGTTTGCAAAGATCAAATGAGATTCTACGTATGAAAATGCTATGAACTATATTTATGAAGAATCATTATGTACTATATATAATAATTACATAATTCCTAAAATACAAATACAAACAGCATGGTATATACATACTGGTAATCTAGAAGATAAAATCTCTTAATATCATTAGAGAAAGTAATGAAAATTCTGAAAGACATCTTAAAAGATAAAGCTGAAGCTTTTCTAGTCTAAAGAATAGAGCAATAATCAGCCCATTAAAGAGAAGGCATGAATCTTCTACAGGTATTGATTTTTATACAGTATGTTAACAGCAAATAATCATTAGTGATGTTATAGTCAGACTTTTAAAAAGTGCTTACAAATATAAACTCATTATAATAACCTAGTTACAAACACTATTGTCCTAAGGTAAGAAAATCAAGGGTCACAAAGGTTACGTGACTTTACCACGCTCTTTCAATTAGCAAGTGAGAGTTAGGTCTGGAACCCAGGTTCTTTAACTCCAAACTCTATCTTCTTTTCTCCACACCAACTTTAGAAACAGGTTCCAAAGCATGTACTGATGATCTTATCTCTCTGTAGACACATTCTTCCCTATTCTTACTGTTTCATCATCAGGCAAATGGGACAAAAGAAAGGCAGTGGTTCCATATTTTGCAAAAGGCTAGGATGTAGGCAGAAACCTGAACTGGGACTGTTTTACCTAGGGAACTGGTGTGATAATGGGGTGCCAATAAGAATCTAAAGGTTCTTAAACAGTCAAATTTAAAAGTGCCTCTTTCTCACTAAAACCAGCACAAATCTGTAATTAAGAGAATGGTATAATTGGGTGTGGTGACGCATGCCTGTAATCTTGCGAAGGTCAAGTAGAAGGATCTCTGTCAGCTCAAGTCCAGCACTGGACTACACAGTGAGGTCAAGACCAACCTGAACTGCATAAAGAAATTTTTATGTAGTTAAAAATATAAAACTTCTGTTGGGATATATATATATATTTTTTTGCTTTTTGAGACAGGGTCTCGCTTTGTAGTTCAGGCTGGCCCTGAGCTCACTATGGAGCCCAGGCAAGCTGCCGCGAACTCAGCAATCCTCCTGTCTCTGCCTCCCGAGTGCTGGGATTACAGGCGTGAGCCACCACGTCCGGCATTGTGGTATGCGGTGTGGATTGTTGGTGGGCGTGAGTCTCCACGCCCAGCATTATATGTGGTTACCGGGGATTGAACTCAGGACCTTGCGCTTGTGAGGCAGGCGCCGGAACCACTGAGCTAACCCTCTGGCCCAGGGATGTATTTTTTATATTTTCCTTCCACATCACTCTCAAAGCTCAATATAGTACTTATATATTGTAGCAACAAGTACTTAAACCATACTATACTAAAGACAGAGTTGGAACGTAAATAGATAAGATTCTAAAACTTAGCTATCAATTTATTATTAAAAAGCTATCAATTTATTACTAAAATTATTAAAAAGACCAATTTGAGGGCCGGAGATTTAGCTCAGTGGTTCCGGTGCCTGCCTCACAAACTCAAGGTCCTGAGTTCTATCCGGTAACCACATAGAATGCTGGGCGTGGCAATTCACGCCCACCAGCAATCAATACCACATACCACAGTGCTGGGTGTGGTGGCTCTCCCCTGTAATCCCAGCACTCAGGAGGCAGAGACAGGAGGATTGCTGAGTTTGAGGCTTTCCTGGGCTACATAGTGAGCTCAGGGCTGGTCTGAACTACAAAGCGAGACCTTGTCTCAAAAAAAAAAAGACCAATTTGGCCTCGGGATTTAGCTCAATGGTGTTGCACTTGCCTCGCAAGTGCAAAGTCCTGAGTTCAGTCCTTGGTATGGAAAAAAAATAGGCCTACGTATGAGTTTCAATCAGATATTCAATTATTGATTCCTCCTTCTAATGCAGCCAGCATCTTAGTAAAGAAAAGTTATACAAATTTTCTGGTTAAATTCATCATATTACAGGAATATATGCATACTTATGCTTATAAGCCTAAGAACCATTTATGATAGGTAGGTCTTGGAAGCAGCACACATATCCATCACAGATGAATGTGTAAGGTAAATCTGCTGTTTATATACAATGAAATACTATGCTGCCATAAAGAGACAGTTGAGGCATTAATACAAAGGTAGAGGCAACTTGAGACCATAGTAAGTGAAATAAATCAGATGTACAAGCTCAAATACCACACATACACGCGCATGCACACACACATACACACACACAGAGCAAAATAGAAGAGAGGTAAAGAGGAAGGGGAAGTTCAAATATTTCCTCAAATTACATATTCTGTTTTAAAAATATTTCAATATATATGCTAATTTGTTTCATTTATACTAATAGTTTAAACTGAGAAGAGAGTTTGCATTATTATCTTTCTTTTTTATAACAATCATTCTGGTTTGTATCTTGTACTGAGTAATTACTTTGAAGATACTGATACATAGCTTAGTAACTATTGCTATTCTCTTATTTAGTTATGAAAATTTGTTTTATTTTCTCCATAAAACAAAATTTAAAAAAATTTTCTGGAAATAATATATACCAATTTTACTTATGTGGAAGTCACTTACCTGCTAGCAATTATCCAGAGCATACAGTTAAGAACTAAGAAGTAACACAGAAAAACCTCTGAATTTCTCATGGTAAATATACTGAAACTCATGCATTTTTCACTTTTATGCCTTCAAATTTAATTTTCATTTTTGATTCTCATTATAAACATAATCCTAGTAAAGTGCATAATTAATGATTAGGTTTCCTAACTGTAACAAATCAGAAAGAATAAATTATGAGAGGTCTTACGCACACACAACAATAAAAAGTGACAGCCAACAATAAGACAAGAGCAAAAGATCATTTCAGTTTTAGACAGCTGAAGAACTCACTCAGTATGTGGAATAAAACCTCAGTATTGAGAAAAAATGAATTGTAGTCATTACTACTTTATTCATGGAAAAACAAGATAGAGAGGTTATCCTGTCCAATTACAGAGTAAATCATTCCATACATAAGAGACACATGATAGAGATTTTTATATTATCTAAACAAGAGAGGACACCTGAGGACCCTGAAACCTACTGTAGTTAGGAGTAAAAAGGGGACAAAGAATAAAGGTTACGTAAGCCAGAGAACGTGCCCACGCACGTTTAATACAGTCAGGGTTTCATGTGGACACAGTTCTATAGAAATCATGACAGGTAATGAGTTCAAAATAAAATTTCATCAATTTATTGGTATTTCTTAAATTCTGTGACAATTCATTCTGAACCTGAACAGGAAAACACATTTTATGGCTCTTATTACATAAAACAATGAGCATGTAAAGCTGTTCTAAGTGCTATTGCAAAGTCTGCTAACCAAGATCAGGGACTGTGAGAAGAGTACACTTTTACTACATACCTGCTTGCGCTCACTGCTGGAACTGGACAGCTTGTCAAGCCCAGACCTATCACCCACTTGTTTTCTCACTCCACTATCTAGGCTCTAGATCCCGTTAATCTGACCCTATTCCAACCAAATGGAGATTACTGAACTAGTAATCACAACTGTCCTTTATTAGCGAAATCATAACTCAAATGCTCATCTGAACAACTGAATATTTTTTGTACATTAGATAACCAAGAAAAAACGCAGCAAACAAGTTTACTTACTTTGCATCTTATTCCTCATTCTTACATGTTCAAATCTTTCCTGAGATTTTGGATATCCTGAGCCTGAAACAAATTCATATATTGAAATATCACTTCACACAATTTAGAAGTCCATATTGGACCAGAAATTCAGCTCAGTGGCACTGCGCCTGCCTTGCAAGTGCAAAGTTGTGAGTTTGATCCCTGGTACCGCCAAAAAAAAAGAAAGTCTGTATCATACTCCAGTGTTGACACTGTATACCAAATCTATCAGAAAAGAAAAAATAAAGTAGGGAAGGAAAACAATGAAGGTAACATCTTATGAAGTAAAAGAATTTCAAAGGATCATATCAGTGAAGATGAACTACTACTTCTCATAGCAAAATATGTCTTTAAATACATTACGACAGTGGTGGTGAAACTATGGCATGTGAATTACAATGGGTTGTTTGTATTACTGAAAGGTCTAAAGGCTCAACAATCACTGGATTATGATCTTATAGACAAAATTATACGTAAGTTCTCTAGTGTATAACCGAGGTTCAAATATACATCACTAGGATTTGATTTTACTTAATTGAAAAATTAACTGTTTTTCTCTTGCGAGGAAATTAAGGTAAAACAGCTCTGAAAACATTTTCACATCATAGGGCAATTATCATGTATAGTACCAATGACTGGTAGATTAAAAAGTGAAGAGAGAAAATTGACTTACAATCTTACTAGACTTTTTTTGGTAGAATAAAGCAAAGTTAGAAATAAGTGACTGAAAAAAAGGACTACTGTTTACTTACTAAACTCTGAAGACTGCTTATTATAAGCTGTGGCTTCTTGACCTGAAACAGAAAACAAGAACAGGGTCACAGAATACTTGGAAATTAAAACAAGAAAGATGTTACATGGATATTCTGCTTGTTTCTTATGAATATTATAAACAAACAAAATCAAACCTTTCTCTGACCAGAATAAAAAAATACACAATAAATATATTTTTTCCTTGTTTTTTTTGAGATAGGGTCTTGTTTTATAGTTCAGGCTAGTTGTGCACTCACTATGTACCTCAGGCAAGCCTCAAACTCAGCAATCCTCCTGCCTCTGCCTCCTGAGTGCTGAGATTACTGGCTTGAGGCACCAAACCCAGCATTGGTGGTATGTGGTACTGATTGCTGGTGGGCGTGAGTCACCACGCCTAATATTGTTGTGTGGTTACCAGGGATGAACCAGGGACCGTGGGCTTGCTAGGCAGGCGCCAGAATCACTGAAAGCTAAATCTCCGGCCCTATGTTTCCCTTTTCTAAACTTCAAAATGTTCAGAGACTGGACAATAACATGACCATCAAAACAGTGGCTATGGGCTGGGGATGTAGCTCAGTGGTAGAGTGCTTGCCTACCATGTTTGAGGACTTGGGTTTGATTCCCAGTACCAGAAAGAAAAAAAAAAGAACTAAATGTATTCAACCTTTACTAGGTATTAAGTGTAATTTCACTTCTTTTTTTTTTTTGAGACAGGGTTTCGTTTTGTAGTTCAGGCTGGCCCTGAGCTCACTATGTAGCCCAGGCAAGACTGGAACTCAGCAATCCTCCTGCCTCTGCCTCCCAAATGCTGGGATTACAGGTATGAGCCACCATGCCCAGCAATGTGGTTTAAGGTACTGATTGCTGGTGGGCATGAGTCAACATACTCGTTATTATTGTATGTAGTTACCCGGGATTGAACCAGG
Source organism: Thryonomys swinderianus (assembly GCA_004025085.1). Lineage (NCBI taxonomy): Eukaryota > Metazoa > Chordata > Mammalia > Rodentia > Thryonomyidae > Thryonomys > Thryonomys swinderianus. The sequence goes on from PVIC010014945.1 coordinate 25,862, forward strand.
GACCTTGCATTTCCTAGGCAGGTGCTGGAACCACTGAGCTAAATCTGCAGCCCTCATTTATACCTTATATGGTAGGAATGTTTTATAACAAGGGAAATGGAAATTAATTTTCCTGAGGCTATATATTTGAAACATGAGATTAATTCTATAACCATATATATAGCACCATATAGAATGATATGTATTATATTTGCAAATTTGTGGTCATTGCAAAATAGTTATGAAGTAAAATTCTATTTTAAATCTTGAAGTAATAGTTAAGGATAATTATAAAATGATATTGTGGGATCATCATAAAATGACATAATAATAATAATCAGTTGAATTTCAAAATCTATCCATTAATATAAGTATCAATGTAAATTTATTTGCAATTTCACTTTTTCTGAATACAAAAGCAATACATACTAGCTGTCATACATGTACTCTTCTAAGAATGTGTAACTTAAGAATTTATGAATACTGTATCTGTTAAGTACCCACTATGTGCAGAATATTCAGTATGGAAATACATGGTAAATACGATAAATATATGCTATAGATTTGCTTTCAGCTATAGATTAACAACATACTTTAAAAAACTGTACATATGCTTTTCCATATATTCTTTCATCAAATTCTAAGTATTCTATTACATCATTTATATAAGCAGATACACACTTAACAGTTCCTAAAGTTCAAAGATATGGATCAAAACAGGATAAATATTTACACAAAGGGTGATTTTCCACAAAAGATTTTCTTCTAATGTTTCAGCCACTTACTCATTTATTATATTTCAGCTTATAGTCACTAGCCCAAAATCTGCTAAAAACTAAAAATTAAAAATCATACAAAAATGGAATTTTATGAACACAATGATCATAAAAGATTTCCAAAGACCTTTTCTTTAGTGTTTTACTTTAAAAAAGTAATGTAGAAAGAAAAAATTCTTGAAGATTTTTATATACAAGGCTATTTTCAGCTGATTAAATATGTAACTCAAATTCTAATTCTTGATTTAAAAATGGAAAAAATATTATTTCATATACTCTAAGAAACATATCCATTGTAAAGAGTTTTCACAATACAAAGAATAATCAAGCAAAAGAAAAATGTCACTGAATCTATCATGAACAATCACTATTAGCATTTTAATATATTACTTTAAAATGTTTTGCGCTATATTTTCATAACATTGTATAGCGAATTTTCCATAATTCAAAATACTACATCAATCTAAACTAAAATCAATCAAACTAAAAGCAAGCTAACATGTATTGCAAGCAAACACATTTGACAAATTACAGAAAGCAGTACTTTTATTTTTACTTTTAAAATTTCAAAATGACATTTGAGTGTAAAGAATGAAGCATAATTAGGTAGAAAGATACAAGGGAAGGTTTTTTGTTTTAATTATTTGCTACATGTCTTTTTTATTTACATTAAATTATAAAAGATCTTTAAAAATAAGAGCAAAATTTGAACATGATCATTGGTACAACTGTAAGCATGGCTTTACTTACTCTGTGGTAATCTCTGAATTGATTCTAGACCTTGACCAGATGGTCTGGTGGTTTGATCTTAAAAACAAACAAAAAAAAGTACATTAAAATTCATAATTGTTTTTAAACAACAGTAGAGACTGAACTATGGAGTGATGAGCTATATCACCCTTTTATTTTGAGATCAGATCATGGTAAGTTGCCCAGGCTGGCCTTGAACTTATGATTTCCATCTTGGATACTGCAGTAACTGGGAGTATAGTCAGAAGCCATCATGTCTGCCTATACTTAACTGTTTAGTGGACGTTTTACAAGAGAACAAATATTAATGAATCATAAGGACTTTAATAATCTAATTATTAATTTATCAAAAAAACTCAAACAGTCATGCTATATCAAGAAATTTAGCTACTCATGCTCCCCTAACTACCGTTTAAAGAAAAAAACTGAACAAACAGAACACAGGAGGATAATAAAACAAGATAACAAAATCTTGGGAGCTGGGGAAACTTAGAAAGTTTACAAAATCCTTACTACACATTTTGCCTTAAAATTTTGGGAAAAGAGGTTAAGAAAGTGCAGTATTTAGTAAAAATTAAGAATTAAGCCATGAGATATTTTAGTTCATTCTTAAGACTTTTTGTTCATATAATAGTGGAACTTATAACTATGTTAAAAGTGGTAAGATTGCTATTTTGGAAACAGAAGCATTTGACAAATATGAAACTAGGGTGGCTAATTGTAGATAGTGTACTTTTCTTGTTAAAAAATTTCTGAGGGGCCAGAAATTTAGCTCAGTGGTTCCGGTGCTTGCCTCACAAGCAAGCGCAATGGTCCTGAATTTGATCCCGGTAACCACATACAATGCTGGGCATGGTGACTCACACCCACCAGCAATCAATACCACATACCACAGTGCCCAGTGGGCAAGGTGGCTCACGTCTATAATCCCAGCACTCGGGAGGCAGAGACAGGAGGATTGCTGAGTTCGAGGCTTGCCTGGGCTACACAGTAAGCTCAGAGCCAGCCTGAACTACAAAGAGACCCTGTCTCAAAACAAAATAAATAAAACAAAAAATTCTAAGCACCCATTGCCTGAAATGTTTTCCTAATATTAAAAATATGGGGCAGGAGGGTTAGCTCAGTGGTTCCATCGCCTGCCTTGCAAGCGCAAGGTCCTGAGTTCGATCCCAGTGACCACATACAGTGCTGGGCATGGTGACTCATGCCCACCAGCCATCAATACCACATATCACAGAGCAGAGCGTGGTGGCTCACGCCTGTAATCCCAGCACTCGGGAGGTGGAGACAGGAGGATCGCCGAGTTCAAGGCTTGCCTGGGCTACATAGTAAGCTCAGAGCCAGCCAGAACTACAAAGTAAGACCCTGTCTCAAAAAAAAAAAAAAAAAAAAAAATGAAGCCGGGGGTTTTATCTCAAATTGTACTGTACTACCTGGGAGGCACAAGGACCGAGTTCAATCCCTGGTACCACACACCAAACACACACACACACACACACACACAAATATGAAAAAATGGGACCAGGTTTAGCTCAGTGGTTCTGGTGCCTGCCTAGCAAGCACAAGGTCCCTGCTTTAATCCCTGGTAATAATATAATAATACCAGGGATGAGGGCTCACACCCACTTGCAATCAGTACTACATACCACAAATGCTGGGCTTGGTGGCTCAAGCCTATAATCCCAGCCCTCAGGAGGCAGAGGAAGGAGGATTGCTGAGTTTGAGGCTTATGCCTGAGCTACATAGTGAGCTCATGGCCAGCCTGAACTACAAGGCAAGACATTGTCTAAAAAAAAAAAAAAAGAACATATTGGAAAAAAACACAGAAAATCCCATACTCACAAGACCCGGCAGAGTGAACTCACTGGAGCAAACAAGAAACTAAATGGAAAAGGGGAAAAGCAAGGAAGAAAAGAACCAAGAACAGGGAAACATGGCAGCTCTAAATATGTTTGTATCAGTCATAACCATGAATGTCAATGACTCAATGGGCCAATTAAAAGACACAGACTAGCAGATTGGATCAAGAAGCAAGATTCTACAATCTGCTGCCTACAGAAAACACACCCAATGCAGAAGGAGACATATAGTCTGAAAATAAAGGATTGGAAAACAATCCTCCATGCCACAGGAAACTGAAAAACAGCACGAGTGGCTATCTTGTTTGCAGATAAAATAGATTTCAAACCCAAACTGATTATGAGAGATAAAGGTCACCATATTCTCGTACCGGGAACAATCCAGGAGAAAGAAATAACAATCATAAATATTTATGCACCCAACTATATAAAACAAACATTAATGGACATGAAAAGCCAGATAATCACTAATACAGCAGTAATAGAGGACTTAACACTCCACTGTCACAAATTGACAGATCGACTGGACAAAGAATCCATAAGGAAATACTTGAGTTAAATCAAACTTTTGAGCAAATGGACTTAATAGATGCCTACAGAATATTTCACCCTACAAAGCCAGAGTATACATTTTTCTCAGCTGCTCATGGATGATTCTCCAAAATAGATCAGATCCTAGTTCATAGAACAGGCTTAAGTAAAAGCAAAGGAACTGAAATTATCCCCTGCTTACTATCAGACCATAGTGCCTTGAAACTAGAGCTGAATAGCAAAAGAAATTCTAAGATCCTCACAAACACATGGAAATTGAACAACACTCTGTTGACCAACCAATAGGTAAATAGTTTCTACAACTAAATGACAGCCCTAGTACAACATACAGGAATTTAGGGGACATAATGAAAGCAGTTCTATGAGGGAAATTCATAGCAATGAATACCTATACTCAGAAAATAGAGCAAACTCAAATAACCTAATGATGAACTTCAAACTATTAGAAAAAGAGGAGCAAGACAAACCCAAAGCTTGTACTAGGGAGGAAATTATAAGGATCAGAGCAGAAATTAATGCAATGGAGACAAAGAGAACAATACAAAGAATCAATGAATCAAAGAGCTGGTTCTTTGAAAGGATAAATAAAATCAACAGACCCTTAGCCAACCTTATCAAAGGAAGGAAGGAAAAGGCTCAAATCCATGCTATTGGGCATGAAAATGGGGAAATCACCACAGATCCAGTGGAAGTCCAAAGGATAATAAACATGTATTTTGAATATTTGTATTCCAAAAAGAGGGAAAAATCTAGAAGAAATGGATAAGATTCCTAGACACATAAGAACTTCCAAAGCTGAATGAAGAGGCTATCAAAATGTTAACCTGGTATCAACCTGGGAAATTGAAAATGTTATTAAAAAACCTACCAAAAAGAAAAGCCTTGGTCCTGACGGCTTCACTGCTGAGTTCTACAAAACTTTTAAAGTAGAGTTAATGCCACTAATTCTTAATCTTTTTAATGAAATCAAAAGGGAAGCAGTCATTCCTTGAAGCAACCATTATACCTTGATTCCAAAGGCAGAGAAAGAGCCAACCAAAAAAGAAAATTACAGGCCAATCTCCTTAATGAACATTGACAAAAAATCCTCAATAAAATACTGGCAAACAGAATACAGAGAGTTATCAAGAAAATCATACACCCTGACCAAGCTGGATTTATCCCAGGGATGCAAAGCTGGTTTAACATACGTAAATCAATAAATGTAATACACTAATTAACAGACTCCAGGACAAAAACCATTTGATCATCCAATAGACGCAGAAAAACCACTTGACAAAATCCAACACCCATTCATGATCAAAGCCCTACAGAGAATCAGAATAGATGGACTTTACCTCAATCTAATACAAGCTATTTACGAGAAACCAACAGCTAACATCATACTTAATGGGCAAAAACTGAAACCTTTTACACTAAGATCAGTAATGAGACAAGGATGCCTGCTGTCACCACTCTTGTTTAATATAGTGCTGGAAACATTAGCCACAGCAATTAGGCAAGACAAAGAAATAGAAGGAATAAAGACAGGAAAGGAAGAAGTTAAATTGTCATTATTCATTGATGACATGATTCTCTATATAGAGGATCCTAAAAACTCAATCAAAAGACTGCTAGGCTTAATTACAAAATTTAGTAGTGTTGCTGGATACAAGGTCAATGCTCAAAAAATCAACAGTCTCTGGGCCGGAGGGTTAGCTCAGTGGTTCCAGCACCTGCCTCACAAGTGCAAGGTCCTGAGTTTGATCCCCAGAAACCACATACAATGCTGGGTGTGGAGACTCACACCCACCAGCAATCAATACCACATACCACAGTGCCGGGCGCGGTGGCTCATGCCTGTAATCCCAGCACTCGGGAGGCAGAGACAGGAGGATTGCTTAGTTCGCGGTGGCTTGCCTGGGCTCCATAGTGAGCTCAGAGCCAGCCTGAACTACAAAGCGAGACCCTGTCTCAAAAAAAAAAAAAAAAAAAAATCAACAGCCTCTACACAAACAACAGACTCACTGAGGAAGAAACTGGGGAGTCCCTTTCACAATAGCACCCAGAAAAATGAAGTATCTAGGAATCAATCTAACAAAGGAGATGAAAGACCTCCATTCTGAAAACTACAGGACTCTGAAAAAGGAGATAGAAAAGGTCAGAAAGTGGAAAGACATCCCTTGTTCCTGGGTAGAGAGAACCAACATTGTCAAAATGGCTATCCTCCCACAACTGCTATACAGATTTAATGCAACTCCAATTGAAGTCCCATTACCATACTTCACAGAGCTGGAGAAAATACTCCAAAAATTCATTTGGAACCACAAGAGACCTAGAATAGCAAAAGTAATTCTAAGCAACCATGACAAGGCAGGGGGTATTATAATCACCAACTTAAAACTGTACTATGAAGTCACTGTGATAAAAACTGCATGGTACTGGCAAAGTAACAGACCTAAGGACCAGGAGAATAGATTAGAAGCTCCAGAAAGAACTCCAGATACACTAAGCCACCTCATCTTTGACAAAAGAGCCAAACATCCTCAATTGAGGAAAGACAGGCCTTTAACAAATGGTGCTGGAGAAAATGGGCTTTAACCTGCCAAAATCTAAAGCTAGACCTATCTCTTTCACCATGCACAAAACTAAAATCATAATGGATTCGAGACTTAAACATTAAAACAGAAACAATGTACCTGTTGCAAAACAGGTTAGGTAAAACTCTTGGAGACATTGGCTTAGGCAAAGACTTTTTGAATAAAACTTCTGACAGAGACAAGAGGATTGCTGAGTTCATGGCGGCTTGTCTGGGCACCATAGTGAGCTCAGGGCCAGCCTGAACTACAAAGTGAGACCCTGTCTCAAAAAGCAAAAAACAAACAAACAAAAAAAAAAAACAAAAAAAAACTTCTATAGCATGAGAACTACCAGAAAGAATCAATAAATGGGACCTCATCCTACTAAAAAGCTTCTGCACAGCAAAAGAAAGCACTGGCACCACTAAAAGACAAAGAACAACACGGGAAAAAATCTTTACTAGCTGTCTGTCAAACGGCTACTATCTACAAAATATAAAGAACTTAAACAAATCAGTCCCCCCAAGTTGAAAGACCCAATTAAAAAATGGGCATCTGAAATGAACAGACACTTCTCAGAGGCAGAAGTCAAAGCAGCCAAGAAGCATATGAAGAAATGTTCAACATCACTGGTCATTAGAAAGATGCAGATGAAAACAATACTGAGATTTCATCTCACGCCACAAAGAATGGCTGCTATTGCAAAATCAACCAACAATAAATGCTGGCAAGGCTGTGGGGAGAAGGGAACCTTCTCCACTGTTGGTGCGATTGCAAACTTGTGCAACCACTGTGGAGATCTGTGTGGAGATTCCTCAGAAAACTAGGACTAGAGGTCCCATTTGACCCTGCTATTCTCCTGCTAGGAATACACTCGAAGCAGTTTAAAAAATCACATTGAAAAGAATTATGTACACCCTTGCTCATAGCAGCTCAGTTCGTGATAGCCCAATCTTGCAAACAACCCAAATGCCCATCAACTGGAGACTGGATAAAGATGTGGTTTTTTTAATAAAATGGAGTTTTACTCTGCCATAAAGAAGGACAATTTTCATTCATTTATGTGCAAATGGATACACCTGGAGGACAACATACTCATAAGTGAAATAAATAGATCATGGATATGCAAATACCAGATCTTCTCTTTGCTATGAGAATCTATAGATGTAAATGAGTTCTAGAATATATGATAGTTTTTATAAAATAGGAAATATCCAAAGGGAATGTGGTGTGGGAACATAACGAGGGGAAAGAATAAATATAATTCGGAAAGAAAATAAAAGGCCATGTATATAAGGGGTGGGGGTTGTGGGTGGGTAGGGATGTGGTTTAAAATGAGAATTAACTTCTGTCATATACTGGTACAAATTCCCCAATGTGTGTGATTGTGAGCTGTATATAAAACGTACCAATAAAGAATTCACGTTTAAAAAAAATCCAGTAAAAAAAAAAAATGAAATAGTGACTAAATTAGCTAGGTTGTTGTAAATACAAAAACAGACATTTAATGGATGAAATTTAAAAATCACATCAAATTCTATTGTTTTTTTCCTTAGTGATAACTGGCCAGAAGATAGCATTGGAAGACTACTATTTTTCTTAATATGCCTCAATATTTTGTTCATTTTTGTTTTTGCTGCACTAGGAATAGAATCAAGCCTTCTCCTCCTGGGTAATTGGTCTACCACTGACTGCATCCTTAGTCCTTTTTCATTTTATTTTTGAAACAAGGTTTTAGGTTGCTTAAGTTAGGCTCAAACTTACTTTCTGGCCTTAGCCTTGCCATGCCTAATAACACCATCTTTAGTTAAGAGTATTCCTCTGTATGTAGATATATGCTTCTCACAAGAGCACAAGTTAACTTACTAGTTTATGTAGTTCCAAATGGCTACATGCTTGTGGCAGTGGCAGTCAAGTACTGCTTATATGAATGGCGTAAATCTTTAATTTTAAAACTTTATGTGTAGTACTTTATTTGGATGCCTGAAGCCACGCTCTTAACTACTAGAGTATACATAACTCTTTTCAGGATTTCTCTATCAAGAAAGAAAGAAGGAAAACATGAGGAAAATTGTGAAATATACAGAACACCAAATGCTCATAAATGCAGCTTATGAACTTAAAAATTTTTTTTTTTTTTTGTGGTGCTGGATATCAAATCCAGGGCTTCATGCATGCAAGGGAGGTACTTTACAAAGGAGATATGGATTATGGGCTAGGTCCTATAAAGTGAAATGATGAAATAATTAAAATGATAGAAATTTTCATGGGGTAGAAAGGGAAAGTAGAGAATTATTTTTTATGGGACTAAAATATAAAAATTATACTGTTTGTCATTTATAAACTCACCCAGCATCTTCAATCCTCAAAAGTGCTTTTCTCTATTCAGTTCTTTCAATTAGAAATTGTTAAAACTAACTTGGTGTGAATTTGAACAATATAGAAAAATCATTATCTAAGAATATTAAAATGTCCCAAATACTAAGTAACATTCTTTTTTTTTTTTGAGACAGGGTCTCTCTTTGTAGTTCAGGCTGGCATTGAGCTCACTATGTAGCTCAGGCAAGCCTCGAACTCAGCACTCCTCCTGCCTCTGCCTCCTGAGTGCTGGGATTACAGGCATAAACCACCACACGTGGCCTAGTAACACTCTGGAAAGAGTGCTAGGCCCAGTGCCTATGTGATATTTATCTATAAAATTAAAAAATAATCAATATTCTTCATTTGACTATAAAAATAACTTATTTATCACAAATATTCAAGCCAAAAATGATTTATTTATCTATTACACTACTATTCAGATGAATACGTGAAATAAATATTTTTTGTCTATGTACTACTGGGAATTGAATGGAGGGCCTTGAACATGCTAGGAAAACACTTTGGCACTGAGCTACAGCCTTAGGCCTTTTTAAAATTTTAAAGTTTCAAAACAGGAGCTGGGATTACATTAATGTAATACTGTGGCTGATGTAGAATCAGTAATTTTTTTTATTTTCTGAGGCAAATGATTATTAAATGCATATAACTTTTTAGAAAGCATTTTTAAAGAAAAAGAAAATTCACAGAATACCTGTATATTTGAACTAAAAAGATAGCTTCTAAAAGAAGAGTCATATGTATATAAATCAATGTTACCTCCAGATTCAACAGAATCCCTGGATCTGACTTTAGGAGTAGTAACATCACTGTAAGAACCATCATGGTCATCATCTTCAGTTTCTCCTACAGAGAAGTAAACATTACATTGGATATAGTCTCATTTAAAAAACATGTGAACATTACAATAAAGTTTTAAAAAAATTTCTTACTATTTTGAGTCACAAAGCCCTAAATGAGCTAAAATTGAGCTCATTTATTTTTCTGAGGCAGCTGATTACTTCCTAAACAAATATTCAAAGCAACACCTGTATTGCTGTATTTTTTGCTTCAATATAGGCAAAAATGAGTAGGTAAGCATTAGGTAGTGAAATATTTTTACTCTATAAAAAGAAACTAAATATAGCTGTGTAAATTCAGAC
>PVIC010014946.1:0-35958 GCA_004025085.1 Thryonomys swinderianus
AAATGGGACCCCTAGTCCTAGTTTGCTGAGAAATCTCCACACAGATCTCCACAATGTTTGCACAAGTCTTCAATCCCACCAAAAGTGGAGAAGGGTTCCTTTCTCCCCACAGCCACGCCAGCTTTTATTGTTGGTGGATTTTTGTGATAGTGGCCATTCTTTGTGGAGTGAGATGAAATCTCAGTGTTGTTTTCATTTGCATCTCTCGAATGACCAGTGATATTTACATTTCTTCATATCCTTCTTGGCTGCTTTGACTTCTGCCTCTGAGAAGTGTCTGTTCATTTCAGATGCCCATTTTTGAATTGGGTCTTTAAACTTGTCGAGGCTGATCTGTTTGAGTTCTTCATATATTGTAGATAATAGCCCTTTGTCTGATAAACAGCTAGTAAAGATTTTTTTCCCATGTTGTTGGTTGTCTTTTAGCAGTGCCAATGACTTCTTTTGCTGTGTAAAAGCTTTTCAGTAGGAAGAGATCCCATTTGTTGATTCTTTCTGCTAGTTCTTGTGCTATAGAGGTTTTATTCATAAACTGTCTGCCTAAGCCAATGTCTCCAAGAGTTTTACCTAACCTGTTTTCCAGCAGGCTTATTGTTTCTGTTTTAATGTTTAAGTCTTGTATCCATCATGAATTTAGTTTTGTGCATGGAGAAAGAGATAGGTCTAGCTTTAGTTTTTTGCAAGTTAATGACCATTTTTTCCAGCATCATTTGTTAAAGAAGCTGTCTTTTCCCCATTGTTTGGCTCCTTTGTCAAAGATAAGGTGGCTTAGTTTATCCAGGATTGTTTCTGGATCTTCTAATCTATTCCACTGGTCCTCACTTCTGTTACTTTGCCAGTTCCTTGAAGTTTTTATCACAGTGGCTTTATAATAGTTTTAAATTGGGGATTGTAATACTCCCTGTCATGTCATGGTTGCTTAGAATTGCTTTTGCTATTCTAGGTTTCTTGTGTTTCCAGATGAAGTTCTGTATTATTTTCTCTAGCTCTGTGAAGTATAGTGTTGGAATTTCAATTGGAATTGCACTGAATCTATACAGTAGTTGTGGGAGTATAGCCATTTTGATGATGTTGGTTCTCCCTACCCAGGAACAAGGGATGTTTTTCTATGTTATGATACCCTATTCTATCTCCTTTGTCAGAGTCCTATAGTTTTCAGAGTAGAGGTCTTTCACTTCCTTTGTTAAGTTGATTTCTAGATATTTTATTTTCTGGGTGCTACTATGGAAGGGATTGACTCCCCAATTTCTCTTTCAGTGAGTCTGTTTGTGTAGACAAAGGCTGTTGATTTTTGAGCATTAATGTTTTATCCAGGAACACTACTAAATTTGGTAATTAAGTTTAGCAGTCTTTTGGTTGAGTTTTTAGGATCCTCTACATAGAGTATCATATCATCAGTGAATAATGACAGTTTAACTTCTTCCTTTCCTATCTTTATTCCTTTTGTATCTTTGTCCTGTCTGATTGCTATGGCTAATGCTTCCAGCACTATATTGAACAAGAGTGGTGACAGCGGGCATCCTTGTCTCATTTCTGCTCTTAGTGTAAATGGTTTCACTTTTGCACATTAAGTATGATGCTGGCTGTTGTTTTCTCATATACAGCTTGTATTAAATTGAGATAAAGTCCATTGATTCCAATTCTCTGTAGGGTTTTGATTAATAAATGGGTGTTGGATTTTGTCAAATGCTTTTTTTGCGTCTATTGAGATTATCATATGGTTTTTGTCCTTGAGTCTGTTAATATAGTGTATTACATTGATTGATTTACATATCTTGAAGCAGCCTTGCATCCCTGGGATAAATCCAACTTGATCAGGTTGTATGTTTTTTCTAGATAACTCGCTATATTCTGTTTGCAAGTATTTTATTGAGGATTTTTGCTTCAATGTTCATTAGAGAGATTGGCCTGTAGTTTTCTTTTTTGGTGGGATCTTTTTCTGCCTTTGAAATCAAGTGATGGTTGCTTCAAGGAATGATTTGGAGAGTACTGCTTCCTTTTTGATTTCATTAAAAAGATTGAGAAGTACCGGTATTAACTCTTCTTTAAAAGTTTTGTAGAATTCAGCAGTGAAGCCATCAGTACCAGGCCTTTCTTTGTTTTCAGGTTTTTTATTACATTTTCAATTTCCCAGATTGATATTGGGTTGTTTAATATTTTTAATATCCTTTTTGTTCAGCTTTGGAAGTTCATATTTGTCTAGGAATCTATCCATTCTTTCTAGATTTTCCATCTTCTTGGAGTATAGAATTTCAAAGTACGTGTTTATGATCCTTTGGACTTCCTCTGCGTCTGTGCTGATTTCCCCATTTTCATTCCTTATAGCATGGATTTGAGTCTTTTCCTTCCTTTGTTTGATAAGGTTGGCTAAAGGTCTGTCAATCTTATTTATCCTTTCAAAGAACCAACTCTTTGATTCATTGATTGTTCTCTTTGAAGATTCATTGATTGTTCTCTTTGTCTCCATTGCATTAATTTCTGTTCTGATCCTTATAATTTCCTCTCTAGTATGTGCTTTGGGTTTGCTTTGCTCCTCTTTTTCTAACTGTCTGAGGTTCATAATTAAATTGTTTATTTCAGTTTGCTCTATTTTCCGAGTGTAGGCATTCACTGCTATGAATTTTCCTCACAGAACTGCTTTCATTGTGTCCCATAAATTCCTGCATGTTGTGCTGGGGTTGTCATTTAGTTGTAGAAACTGTTTAATTTCTTCTTTAATTTCTTTTGTGGCCCATTGGTTGGTCAACAGAGTGCTCTTCAATTTCCATGTGTTTGTGAGGATGTTGGAATTTCTTTTGCTATTCAGCTCCAGTTTCAAAGCACTATGATCTGATAGTGTGCAGGGGATAACTTCAATTCCTTTGCATTTACTTAAGCCTGTTCTATGAACTAGAATGTGATCTATTTTGGAGAATGATCCATGAGCAGCTGAGAAGAAGGTATATTCTAGCTTTGTAGGGTGAAAAATTCTTTAGGCATCTAATAAGTCCATTTCCTCAAAAGTTTGATTTAGCTCAAGTATTTCCTTATTGATTCTTTGTCCAGTTGATCTGTCAATTTGTGACAGTAGAGTTTTAAAGTCCCCTACTACTGTTGTATTCATGGTTAACTGGCTTTTCATTTCCAGTAATATTCATTTTACATAGTTGGGTGCATTAGAGTTTGGTGCATAAATATTTATGATTGTTATTTCTTTCTCTTGGATAGTTCCCTGTTCAAGAGTATAGTGACCTTCCTTCTTTATCACTCTTTTTTTTTTTTTTTTTTTGAGACAGGGTCTTGCCTTGTAGTTCAGGCTGCCCCTGAGCTCACTATGGTGCCCAGGCAAGCCGCCACGAACTCAACAATCCTCCTGTCTCTGCCTTCCGAGTGCTGGGATTACAGGCATGAGCCACCACGCTCGGCATTATGGTATGCAGTGTTGATTGTTGGTGGGCATGAGTCTCCACGCCCAGCATTATATGTGGTTACCGGGGATTGAACTCAGGACCTTGCGCTTGCAAGGCAGGCGCCTGAACCACTGAGCTAACCTTCCGGCCCTTCTTTATCTCTTTTAATCAGTTTGGGTTTGAAATCTATTTTATCTGCAAACAAGATAGCCACTCCTGCTTTTTTGCAGTTTCCTTTGTTGTGGAGGATTGTTTTCCAACCTTTTATTTTCAGTCTATGGGTTTCCTTCTGAATTAGGTGTGTTTCCTGTATGCAGCAGGTTGTAGGATCTTGCTTCTTGATCCAGTCTGCTAGTCTGTGTCTTTTAATTGGCCCATTGAGTCCATTGATATTAATGCTTATGACTGATATGGACATATTCAGAGCTGGCATGTTTCCCTGTTCTTGGTTCTTTTCTTCTTTGCTTTTCCCCTTTTCTATTTAGTTTCTTGTTTGCCCCAATGAATTCACTCTCCTGCATCTCGTGGGTATGGAATTTTCTGGTTTTTTTCCAAGATGTTCTTTAGAATGTTTTAGAGTGCAAGTTTTGTATTTGTGAAGTTTTTCAGGTGTTCTTTACATGGAAGTATCTTATTTCCTTGTCTATTCTGAATCATAGTTTTTCAGGATACAATAGTCTAGGTTGGAGGTTGTTTTCCTACAATGCTTGAAATACTTCCCTCCACGCTCTCTTTGCTTTGAGTCTTTGTGTTGAAAAGGCTGCTGAGATCCTAATGGGCTTTCCTTTGTAGGTGATTTTCTTCCCTTCTCTCACAGCTTTCAGTATTTCATTCTTTTGTTGTGTATCTGAAACCTTGATCATTATATGTCTAAATGTAGATATTTTTATGTCACAGCATTTTGGAGTCCGATAGTCCTCACTTATCTGTATGTCCATTTCTTTTCCTGTGAAGTTTTCTGTTATCTCTGACAATAGCTTTTTTATGTCTTTTAAACTGTCTCCTGCTTCCTCAGTCACTCCAATCAGTCTTATATTATTTTTCTTTGAGTCACCTAGAAGCTGTTGGATTGATTTTTTCATGATCCCTTGCTCTTTTCCATAGATTATATCTTTCCTGCTTGTTGGCTGCTATTCTGTCCTCTAGGTCTGAGATTCAGTTTTCTGCTTCATTCATCCTACTTCACAAGGTTTTGTTCTCTTTCATCACTCCCTGGAGCTCTGCTTGAAGCTGTTTAAAAGGTTCCATTGCTTCTGCTATCTTGGATTCTATCATCTCACTGATCTCTTCTTTAATGATGTCTTTCACTATGGACACTATTTCTGTTTTGATCACAGAGATGAGTTCTGGTTTCCATTTTACTAGATCTGCTTTAGTTACCATCTCCAAGAGTCCTGTATTTGAGTTTCAGTTTACCCTATTTCCCTTTTCTCTGAATTTCCCTGTGGTGTTGATCTTTGTGTCTGGTTTTTTGTATATTTTCTCATTTCTACTCTTTTGTTGTTACTAATGCTATTTGTTTGATTCTTTGCGTGATGACAGGGCAATGTTTGTTTCAGGCCTCTTTCTATTATCTGGGACCCTATGGATGTGGCACCTTTCTGAGGAGTCTTCCTTGAATCTGTAATGACCCTTGAGAGTTCTCAGTTCTAACACATCATGGGAGGTATTTAAGCAGAACAATCACATCACCTTTGTTAGCATAATATAGTCAGTGCCAATATCAGCATTACACACAGTAAATAAAATGAACAGTTTCATTAATTTCTAATCTGAAGACTTTGAGCTTATGAGTTACCTCTATGCCCATATGCCAAAATTTAGAATTAAACAGCAATGTCTATACAACCTTTAGATCATAAATATACCCCCAGATCCCTTTGGGGATAAAAGGTCACTGGGGGATCAGGGAGGTAGGGAGACAGGAAGAGAGTGAAGTAAGATTAGCAGATTTATGAAGATCACCTAAACTTAAGTACCCCACATATGCCAGTGGGTAATAGAGGATAAAAGGTCATATATAAAACAGTACCAATTGTATGATGTAAGACCAATGGAGACTTTGTACACCTTCTTATAATATTACAGGAGAAGAAATAGGGCAGCCTAAGAGTCTTTTACTTTTGGGTATTGGTTCTGACAGGAGGATAGTAGAGGATGTGGGGACAAGAGGTGATTAGAGGGATCTAGGAGTAGTTGGCAAAATAGAAGGTAGTTTCCCTTTTTTTTTTTTTTAATCTTGCCTGGTCTCTTGGTGCCACTCCAGTGTGGAGGGACACAGGAAATGGCTCCAGCTCCTTTCTGGCCTGGGTTCTCACAAGGCAGCTCCGGGGTGGGGTGGAGTGGGGGCTGGCTGGCAGGCCTCAATCTTTTGCTGTGGGGATGGCGCCCAGGTGTACCCGAGTATCTGGGGTGGAGCAGCCTGTTTGGTAGGCCTCAGTCCTCCAAACTGGGAACAGAATCAAGATCTACTTTTGTAAAGTATAAATTAATTTTCCAAGCTTTTGAACAAATGATCACCATTATTTCAATGATATCATGTTTGAAGCTCATATATGCAGTGGTAATTTTTAACTTCTTATTCCATTCCCTTAACTATCATTCTCTATTCTACACTTTATTTTCAAAAATCTATTTTAATTCTCAGTAACTTTCTTAGTATCTTTAAAAATTGTATTCATTATTTTTTATATACAAATTTTATGTGTACAATTTAAAGTTCTATAAAGTTCTATTGATATTTTGATTAAAATGAATTGAATTTATGTATTAGTGTAGGTAAATTCAACATTTTCATGATTGTGATCATATTTATCTATGCATTTTAATATGTGCTTACTCCTTTGTATCAATGAGAAAAATTTTCTGTATTTTTTCCATATAAATTTTGCCTATATGTGCATTACACTAATACAAAAGTATATCCAGATATCATTTTAGGTAATTTATATGTATTTATTCAATATTCCAATGAACTCAAAGAGAAAATATTGCATTATTTTTTCCATTTCTCAGGAGAGAAAAGTAAAGATCTAAACCAATAAAATGATTTGATCAATACCCCAAGGCAACTGACTAGAAGAGCTGGAGTGAAACCCAGTCACTCTAGTTCCATCAGATCTAACCATTATGTAAGGCAAATTCTGAAAATGTGAGTACTTTATACATTTGTTATTATAATTTTGAGTACTGTTGTAGCTGACATATATAATTGCTATTTATTTTATTTGGCCATAATAATGAGAGTCTAGCAATTTCTCAGACCTCATAATCAGTTTTTAGTTATACATTCATTCTTTTGATTGTCTGTGAAAGTCATCATATAGTATGCAAATAACAATGCTTTTGACTTTTCAGTTTTTCTACCTTATTATTTCTTATCTTTTACTGAAATAGCTATAACTTCTGAAATATTGAATATCAAGTATAAATATTAAATTTCTTGTGGGTATCCTGGTCCTATTGCTGGTTGCAGTCATATTTTATTTTCTAAAATTTAACAATTAAGGAGACCAAGAGATAAAGGAACAGAAATGTATGGGAGGAAAATGAGGAGGAAAAAGAATTAAGATGTGTTTTATACATGTACCAAGTGTTTATTATGAATGTAATCTTTTTGCACTGCAAACATGTACTAATAAAAACAAAAAGTTAAAACATTTGGGCTGGGGATTTAGCTCAGTGGTGCTTTGCCTGACTGGCAAGTGCAAGGTCCAGAGTTCAATCCCCTGTACAACAACAAGAAAAAAAATCAGAAATTTTGTTATTAAAGGGTTTTATCATGACTAGCTATTGGATTTTATTGGTTCTCTTTTGTGTAAATTTTTTCTCTTTTAATCTGGTAATATAGTCATTAATACAGATAAATGACCTAATGTTAAGATATGATTAAATTCCTGGGATGTATGCTACTTGGTCATAGGCACTTAATAGTTAAATACACTGTTGGATGAATTTCACAAATATTACTTTTATTCCTTCTTTCCTTTATTTCTGTTCTGGAACATTTTGTATATGTTACATATTTTGTTTTCCTGAAGAATAAATATAGTATAGTGACTTTATTGGAGGGAATTTTTTTAATGTGTGTGGTTTCAGTTTATTCTTGTTATTTTGCTCCCTTTTTTGTTTTCATGTCCTTCCATTTCTAAACATAAATTACTCCTTATGGCTTTTTACTTAAATTTATTTTGTTTAACTAGATAATCTTTAGATAATTAACTTGGCTTTATTTTTAATTTTTCTGTATCATTTTATTTTTGCAGAACTGTTATTATAATTTAACCCTTTTATATTTATTTTATTGTTATATTTGGATTTACTTTTACCAATTTGTTTTCTACTCTTTTATTTATTTTTTTTTTTTGAGACAGGGTCTCGTTTTGTAGTTTAGGCTGGCCCACAGCTCACTATGTAGCCCAGGCAAGCCTTGAACTCAGCAATCCTCTGTCTCTGCCTCCCGAGTGCTGGGATTACAGGCGTGAGCCACCACGCCCGGCACTGTGATATGTGATATTGATTGCTGGTGGGTGTGAGTCACCACACCCAGCATTGTATGTGGTACTGGGATCAAACTCAGGACCTTGCGCTTGTGAGGTAGGTGCCAGAACCACTGAGCTAAATCACTGGCCCCTTCTACTCATTATTTTAATTTTAAGATAAGAAAAAATTATTTACTATTTTTGGCTTCTAAATAATAAATTGGTTCTCTTTCTTCTTGTTTCTTAGTTTATACATTAGTTAGCACTATATTTGTGCAGCAGTTCTCATTTTAGTTTTGGAAACGCTACACTTTTAATATGTCTTCAAGCCTCTGAAGAGCATCAGTGGTATGTGCTAGTCAAGTTTCTGTCACTATAACAAATGCCTGAGGTAATAAACTTGTGAAGATAAGAGGTTGTGTTGGCTCAAAATTTTGTTTGTAGACCATGATTGGTTGACTCTGTTGCTTTGGGCCTTTGACAGAACATCATCTTTAGACAGAACATCATTTGTATGGAAATCAAAGCAAAACCCTTTAATAATATTACTCATAATTTTTCAGTTTACAGAATAAAGTATATTTCTCATAAAATTTACTTTGTCAGAATATCTTTTTCAATCTAAGACAATGCATGTAAGCATCCTCCTTTCCTTCATTTTGTAATTTTCATGTTTAGAATTGTCAAATTATTAATACACTTCATAGACAAAACACACTTATATTTATAAATAACCAATAATTTTCATTACTGTTTTTTTGTGTGTGCTGAAGAATGTCCTTAAGTAGTTTTTTAATGCATTTACCAGGTGCAAATTATTAAGTATACTGTATATCTGAAAATATTTCACACTTAAGGATATTATGTGTATCATAAAAGCTAGGTTTTGTAAAATACATATTGTCTTTTTTTTTTCTTGCCAGTATTGATAAACTAGTAAATGTGTAAATGAATTTAAAAATTATATCCTGTTGTCTCTGTTATACGTAAAGCAATTTCTATGTGACACCAAAATTAAGTTTTGGTAATATTAAACATTTAATGTGAATGAGTTACATTACCACTGAATTCTAGGGATTTCTGCTTCCCTATCTCCCAGACATATTTTTAGTTATTTGAGTTTTATTTATTGCAATACTCATTTAGATTTGGCTGGTTCTTTCTAGCTATCATCTACTTTATTCATCAGTTTATTGATTTGCTTAGTTTTCAGTGACTGTTTATTGTTTAGCTCCTATTTTATAGTTTAAGGAGGTTTATAGAGTTAATAAGTTCAGCTTTAACAAGTTTAATAACTAAAGTTTAATAACTTTAATAAGTTCAGCTTATTAAATTTTACATACGAGGAAACACTACCAAGAAATTTAGTGTCAATTATATACTCAAGATGGAGTATATAATATCAATAAAGCTTTTGAAAGGAAAAACACTGAACCTTTCTTGACCAATAGAACTTGGTTTATCTGTTGGTAGCTGAATTGAAGTGTCTAGTAAGTCATTGGCTATGTACATGTGTTGCTCATGAGAGATATACAGACAAGGGTTATAGCTTCACAGTCTACAATTATAGTAGTGGTTGCATAAGTCAAAAGAGGGGTAGAGGAAGCCTAGAAAAATGTTTAGAACTGTAATAGTTAAGTGATTGTGTTAATTTGAGTAAAAAAACACCCAACCAATGAATTGAAACAGTTCTGGGTGTGGCTGAAGACAGAAGACCCGCCCCAAGTGTGAGGGGCAACAATCTGTGGGTTTGTAGCCTGAATGGGTCAAAGGGAATAGAAGGTGGAAGCCTCCTGTCTGTCTCTGTAGAGGATCTTCAGTCTTCATCTTCACCTCAGATGTATCTCCTTACTCCAGCACAGATTCTCCAGCCTTCCAATACAGACAGACCCTTTGGCCTCTAGATACAGACTCACACAGGACACTGCAGTAAGCTCCAAGTTCCTGACAGCTCACTGGACCATTGAATGTCCAGTTTGTAGACAGCCCTTTTGCCTCTTCCACACTGAACCCCCTGGGCTGCCTCTATAAGCTGACCTGGCAAGTCCTTACATATTTATATATCTTTAATTAAATCTGTATCCTTAGTACGCACTAACAGAGATGTTGTAAGAGCAAGTTCCCATAATCAGTCCTCCAAATCAACCTATTATTTAGGAACTGTGTGAAAATAGATAAGCTGAAAACATCATATTTTAAGAATAAAAGTGTGATTATAAAAAGTTACATTTTTATATCAATACTTTGGAATATAGGGTACATTTAGTGTTTACTTGATAGTGTCATAACAAATCAGCACTTCAAACAATGAAAGGCAATAAGTACTGGTGAGAACATATTTAAACTTCCCTAAAATGACTTTAATTTCTTTTGACTTTAATCTATTATTAGTTTGAAGCCAAAAATAATATCTTTTAACAGTTTAAAGTTAGTATTTTTGCTTTAGTACTTTTAAAGAATAAATTTTAATTGACTCAGGCTTTTCTTTTTTTTTTTTTTTTGCTTTTTGGAGACAGGGTCTTGCTTTGTAGTTCAGGCTGGCCCTGAGCTCACTATGGTGCCCAGGCAAGCCGCCGCGAACTCAGCAATCCTCCTGTCTCTGCCTCCTGAGTGCTGGGATTACAGGCGTGAGCCACCATGCCCAGCATTATATATGGTAACCGGGGATTGAACTCAGGTCCTTACACTTGCGAGGCAGGCGCTGGAACCACTGAGCTAACCCTCCGGCCCCAGGCTTTTCTTCTGTATACCACATATGCTCTAGATAGAAACACACACGTTACATTTTAATGTAAATATATGAGCTCTATAAAGGAAACCATTAGAAGTTTGAAATTCTTATGTAATATTGAGAAATTTAAAATATTTAAAAATTGAGAGGTTTAAAATTTTAAAAGTCAGTTTCTGGAATGGATTTTCAAAGTTTGTGCTCATTGTAGGCGATTGAGAAACTGAGCGACAGACACTTATCAAAGGTCAAGATTTGTAAAATGTTAATAAAAATGGCAACATAGTAATAACAACAGCAATAATAACTAATTTTTTCAGTAATTATTATATATCAAGTAATGTCCTAAACATGTTAACTCTTATTCAGTTCTCACACATTATTTTTCTTGTTTAACAAACATCAAAATAGCACCCAGATTAAATCATTTTATTCCCTTGTTCAATTAAGTATAAATTTCATTGTCTAGGGGCCAGGGATTTAGCTCAAGTTGTACCTCCCCTACCTTGGAAGCATAAGGGCCTGAGTTTGATCCCTGGTACTATTATAGGTAAAAAAGCCAGCTAGACATATGTAGGCAGATAGATAGGACTGGCCCTTGAAAGAAAACAAACAAACAAAAAAACCAACTTGAAGGTTACTG
Organism: Thryonomys swinderianus; assembly: GCA_004025085.1. Taxonomy (NCBI): domain Eukaryota; kingdom Metazoa; phylum Chordata; class Mammalia; order Rodentia; family Thryonomyidae; genus Thryonomys; species Thryonomys swinderianus. Next base: position 11,242 of record PVIC010014946.1, read on the forward strand.
CTGCCGGACAAAAGCTACCCCACCCATATAAAATAAATAGCTCATTAAAATTCCAACTAGGCTGCCATCAGATATTTTAAAGAAGGCGCCAACCTCCTGGGGTGGAGGGCTGAGACTTTAACCCACCTCCCCGGAAAAGAGTCAGGGTCAAAAATTCCTGTCTGATATACCCACAAGAATTTTAAAAATCACAATGGAAAGACAGATGTACACCCTTGTTCATAGCAGCTCAGTTCATGATAGCTCAATCTTGGAAACAACCCAAATGCCCATCAACTGGAGAGTGGATAAAGATGTTTTTTTTAAAAATAAAATGGAGTATTACTCTGCCATAAAGAATGACAAGATTGATCCATTTAGGTGCAAATGGAGACACCTGGAGGATATACTAATAAGTGAAATTAATAGATCACAGATAGACCAATTCCGAATCTTCTCTTTGGCATGAACACCTGTAGATGCAAATGAGCTCTAGAAAGTATGACAGCCATTATAGAGTGGGAAAAAAATCGCTTCTCGGCCTTTTGGCTAAGATCAAGTGTATAGAGTGGGAAATTTCCATAGGAAACTTGGTGTGGGAATGTGATGAGGGGGAAGGAATAAATATGATACAGAAAGAAAATAAAAGAGCATGTATAAAGGGGGTGAGGAGGTGTGGGTGGGTAGGGATATGGGTAAAAATGAGAATTAACTTGTGTCATATACTGGTACAAATTCCCCAATGTTATACGTGATTTTGGAGATGTATATAAATTGTACCAATAAAGAATTCAATTAAAAAATTCCTGTCTGGTTGTTAATTCCCCACTGTATGCATTGATCAATTGTAACCCGTCCACTTTTAAAAATCTTATTGGTAGCCCCCTATTACAGATCCACCTCACCTCGTGGCTTTACTCCATAAAAGCCTCTAAAAAGTGAGGTAGGGGTGTTACCCACTTTCCGGGTTCCCCCTTCTGTCTCTTAAGGCAGAAGCTTTCTCTCTCAATAAAATTTTCCTACTCAAACCTCTGTCATTCCTAAAACTCATTCTTCGATTTTTAGAGAACAAGAACTTGTGTTTCAGGAGGGGAGTTAGGCCTTAACTCTCCTGCGTCAGTACCACACACACAAAAATAATTGTGGTTTCTTTTTGTAACATTTTATTTTATTTTTTATTTTTTTATTTTTTGCTTTTTGAGACAGGGTCTCGCTTTGTAGTTCAGGCTGGCCCTGAGCTCACTATGGTGCCCAGGCAAGCCGCCGCAAACTCAGCAATCCTCCTGTCTCTGCCTCCCGAGTGCTGGGATGACAGGCGTGAGCCACCATGCCCGGCATTGTGGTATGCGGTGTTGATTGTTGGTGGGCGTGTCTCCACGCCCAGCATTATATGTGGTAACCGGGGATCGAACTCAGGACCTTGCACTTGTGAAGCAGGTGCCGGAACCACTGAGCTAACCCTCCAGCCCTCTTTTTGTAACATTTTAAATTCATAATAGATAATCATGATGAAAATAAGTGCAGAAAATAAGAAAATGCTTCTGTTGTCCTCACAACACCTGCCCCTAAGTATCCCTGCATCAAGGGTCACAAATTTATATGAAGTGACAAGAATCTCTGTCATGTGTTCCATCAAAGTCAAGGCCCACTTTGTCATTCCAAACCTACCTTTCACTAAAGAAAAGGCAAATGTCTCTATTTCCTCTCTACTGTTTCATTACAGTACAATTACAGATAGATGAGACCAAGGACACATGAATGTGATCCAGGTTCAGTCATGATGCACTCTTACCCAGTATATACCATCTTATCAAATGTACTTGATTTTATTAAATTGTTTGGAAAGAAGAGAGCATCACAATAATTTTTGTTTTTCTTAAAACAAACTAAAAGCAGGTTGTAAAATGGTGGACAACTTCAGTCACATGGTTCTGAATTTCAATACTAGCTGTGACATTTACCAGCAGTATTTGTGTGGGCAAACTTCTTAAGGCCCTCAAACTTCATCTTTTTCATACATTAAATGATACAATAAAGGTTTTCAGGGTCATGCTGTATGAAGCAAACTCATGCATATAAATCTCTTGGACAACCTGCATCTCAACATCAGCCGAATTACTGAAAATCATTTAACAAATGAAAAGTGCCACTTGAAGACATGCAAAATGGGGAAGGAGCCAGCTAGCAGGAGAGTGGAAGGGTAGAACAGATCAAACTCCATTATTATATTCTTAGATACACACAAAAGAGTTGCAGCTTCTGCAGTTGCAGAATGTCTTTTGGTTGCTAAAGTCCCAGCTGTACCATCAGGCTTAATTTAGTCACAGATCAAATGCCATCATGCATTTGTTTCTTCCCAGCTGCTTTTGCTGTGGGCTGGGAAAAGTTATAGCTGTAGTACACAGATCCCCTGCCGGCAAACTGTGAAGCGTGGGGGCTGCTTTGTGAGTTACTTTATCTAAGTTTAAGCTAATGAGGATGTTTAGCACAATCCTTAGCAATTTGTCAACACCTTGGAGTTCTAGAACCATTTCCCAGGGCACTGAATACACATTTAAATGTTAGAGACAAAACAAGCTTCTCATTAAGAATAATGTTATATGTTCTCTGTGTGCCTTTATCTAGCTATTTTAGAAATAAAGAAGTATTTCTTTTCAGCTGGTGATTTAGCAGGCACTCACAGGATATTCTTACAAGAGTTGACAAGGAGATTTTTCAAGATTTTTCAAGAGTCTTCTAGACTTTGGTGGGAAAATCTTTGCAAATCTTCCAATCCAAGCTTTTTGACAAGTAGATTTTTTTTTTTTTTTTTTTTTTTGCACAGACAGGATTTTCTAGATGACAAATTCTGAACGAAAACAGAGAGGAAGTGAAATAGTTCTAGGACATTCTGCTCATGTCACCATCTATTCTGGGTCAATTATTAAGAACACATGACTATAAACTGCTTAGATGTTTCAGTGCTTTATAACTATTCGTTTGTTAACAAGTATTTACTGAACTTTAATTTTCTAGTTATGACGGATGCCTCATGGTTATATAAATGCTATCATTAGGGGAATGCTGCATGTAGGGTATATGGGAACTCTATTTCTATTTTTGGATCTTTCCTGTAAGTCTAAACTTAGGCCCTAAATTAAAAAAAAATAAAATAAATGTTAAACATCTAAGTAGTAGTTAAGTGAAACGTCTATCTTTAATCTTGTGTTCTATTTAGACTTTCTGAGATTATGTGAATTATAGAAGACAAGATTAAAACCAGCAAAGTATAGGGCCGGAGATTTAGCTCAGTGGTTCCGGCGCCTGCCTTGCAAGCACAAGGTCCTGAGTTTGATCCCGGTAACCACATAGAATGCTGGGTGTGGTGACTCACGCCCACCAGCAATCAATAGCACATACCACAGTGCCAAGCGTGGTGGCTCACGCCTGTAATCCCAGCACTCGGGAGGCAGAGACAGGAAGATTGCTGAGTTTGTGGCGGCTTGCCTGGGCTACATAGTGAGCGCAGGGCCAGCCTGAACTGCAAAAACGAGACCCTGTCTCAAAAAAAAAAAAACAGCAAAGTATAAAATATTGTTTACTAAACACATACAGTGTGCTATTCTAGGCCCCTGGAATATATGGATAAACAAACTACATAAATTTTCCACTTGTCACTTACATTAGTATAGAAGAGGAAAGGCCATTGATAAAGAGTAAGCCTCATGAATTAGTGAAGGAATGAATGAGTTAATGAACAAATAAATGAAGATGTGGTGATGTTAAGAATAAAAAAAGATGGGTAGGAATGATCAGGGGAGAATGGCGGGGAGGATGGGCACGGGAGTGGGCTCGCATTTGTATCACACGGGCCTCATTGACAAGGTAGCACTGACCAAGGCTGGGAAGAGGTGCTGCATCTAGGCCGTCTAGGAAATGCATCTAGGAAGATGGCCTGAGGCCTGAGGTGGGCACCTGTCATGGAAGGGGCAGAGCAGGGTGCTGGAGCATAAGACAGAGGAAGCAAAGGAAAATTTCCCCTCCAGAGTCATTACTTTCTGTCCTTTTCAGCTGGGCATAAATACATCTCTGGCTCGCGTGGAAGTAGAACAACAACAGAACCATTTAGCAGATACATAAGATGCCCCAGAATTTTATGAGCACCGTGGTACTCACGTCTCACAAAAAATCCAAAAAGTGGGACCAACTATGCTACTTTATGCTAAACTGTCAAAGCTTGGAGAGATGTTGTAGCTCTCAGAGAGTCACACAGTGAATGTGCCCGACAGCCAACGCCACCTCTCTGTGTCCGCCCAAGACTCAGTGTAAGCGCTGGCTGTGTGCTGCCCCTGGCACTGTAAAACACAGAGTAAGCGCAGCACAGTTTCATGTCTTTTAACATTTTGGGTACTGCACTGATTATAGGATATTGAGCAGTGCTTCATTAGTTTGATGCAGTTCTTTCTTTTCATTTTCTAACACCTACTGAATCACAGGTTTACAACTGGGTAAAAGTAGAATTTTGTCGCTCAACTTCCATATCATTCTAAATAAAATAAATCTTGTTGTCATTTAACTTTTTTTCTTTTTTTTTGAGCATTACGTTGAAAGTTTAGGCTGCAGGCCATGACATAACATAGAATCAGGAATAACAGCCTTTTCTCAATGTAAGGAGATTCACTGATAATATCAACAAAGGAAATTGTTGATAAAGCTGTTTATAGTCTCATGCTCTTATCAATTGACCCAGAATAGATGGTGGCATGAACAGAATGTCCTAAAACTATATCACTTTCTCTCTTTTCTTTCATATCCTGTCCGTGCAAAAAAAAAAAAATCTATTTGTCAAAAAGCTTGGATTGGAAGATTTGCAAACTGAGAGAGGAAAGAAGAGGTGGGATCGAAAGGGATTGAAAGAAATAATACAGCTGTTTTATGTACAAGTAAGCATTCCCCAAGGTGAATGTGAACTGTGTCCACTGCAAATATGTTCTAATATAAAGAAATTTAAAGAATATTAAGTTTTATACAAGAATGATTTTCTTTGTCAACTAATGCAAAATCATTAGCCAAGTTTTAAAGAACAGGTCAGGAAAAAACATTTTCAGGTTAGATTTGCTAGGAACACACTTTCCTTTATGGGAAATTTAGTTTTATGTAGAGAAAAACCATAGCACCTATGTTGGCCACAGGATGCTCAATACGAAATCAACTCCTGACTTGCTGACTAGTTAAAAAAAAAAGAAGTAATGAAACAATTGGCAACAACTCTATGGGACAAAGTAAAGCCCATCAGTTTTAAAAAAAGTAATAGCAGAAATAAATATAAAAAATGAATTAATGTAATTATGAAAATAGAGTAAATGTTAGACAACATCACTGTCCCTTGGATAAACTGAGAGAGAAAAATCCGCTGGCACACATGAGACATCAGCCAAAGTAAACAATACATAAGTATTATGTTAAAATTGTCTTAGGGGCCGGAGGGTTAGCTCAGTGGTTCCGGGGCCGGCCTCTCAAGCGCAAGGACCTGAGTTTGATCCCCGGTAACCACATATAATGCTGGGCGTGGAGACACGCCCACCAATGATCAACACCACATAACACAATGCCGGACGTGGTGGCTCACGCCTGTGGTCCCAGCACTTGGGAGGCAGAGACAGGAGGATTGCTGAGTTCGAGGCTTGCCTGGGCGCCATAGTGAGCTCGGGGCCAGCCTGAACTACAGAGCAAGACCCTGTCTCAAAAAAAAAAAAAAAAAATTGTCTTAGACAAGATTAAAAGTTTATTTTTGCAAAACAAGTGTATGATGATGGTTTAAAATTTGTGTATTAGATTTTTCTTACGAAGTTGTGCTTATTATCCTAAGAGATTATTGTTGGAAATGCTCAGAATAAATATTATTGGTTCAGCACTTTTTATGAGTTTCTGATTTGTGGTTTGATAAGGTGGAAGATTTTGTGTTTCTTTCTTGCAGGCATCATTATCAGTTGCAAAAAGTAGCAATCTTATTCTACACAGTGCCAGCTATAGAATGAAATCCAGATTGTCAGCTGGAAAAATGACTCAGAGGTAGAGTGGAGTTCTTTCTCTTTTCCTTCTTGTATTTCTCAGTGTCACCATCACTTCCCAGTACTTATTTGGATACAGCCCATCGTTTTGCCTAGTCAGTTAGTTACAACCACAGTTTTGATCTGGTGTCTTCTTGTCTGTGGGTGGTGAGTTCTAACTTCCCACCTCTCAGTGCCTTTTGGGCAAAGATCAGAGATGGCCCCATTCATTCTTCTATGAAGTACTGTCTGTTCTATGGAGCAAAGGCACAAGCTGGATCAATAAATGAAGTTTTTTTAAAAACAGGTTCAAAAATTTCAAAAGATATCCATTTGGTTCAAGGCCCTTTATTTCTAAGATCTCATGTAAACAGAAAAGAATCATTCAGTTAAAACCAGTATTAAAATAATTAAGATTCTATCTTGAAAAATTGCTTAAAACATAGGTAGTTGTTCTACAAGGTTTCATTTATCCTGTGAGTGTGTGGAAGGTGAAAGGGGTCTGAGCTTGATCAACCTGAGCACCGAGTTCCATCAGCTTCTCCAGGAATTCTGAAGCATTGTTGTTTTGTCCACTTGTCTGGGACAAAAAAATCTTACTTCTGATGAAACAGCATTACAAGACAGTTGATCTAAAGGTGAGACTATTTTAGTATTTCTCTGCAGGATTTACCAATCTTGATGAGTCAGCTGGTTTTCAGCTAGGCTGTTGCTGGTTTAGCATTATTTAGAAATAGTTTTGGTCCTTTGCCATCTGTTTCTGAGAGCTCAAGCTAAGGTGGATGAAAGTCACATGGGAATAGGGATACTGCCCAGGGCTGTGATTCTGAACATATGCAGAGGAATACAGAACAAGTGCAAACTAGCAGGGTCAATTGCTTTTCTTTACATAGTTCATTTCAGAGTGGATATTATTGGGGATACTGTACATATATCAAATATTTTATTTTGGTGAAAGCAATATGACCAAAGGGTCTAGGTTTATAGAATGTGGCTCAAATTTTTTTTTTTTTTTGAGACAGGGTCTCGCTTTGTAGTTCAGGCTGGCTCTGAGCTCACTATGTAGCCCAGGCAAGCCTCGAACTCAGCAATCCTCCTGTCTCTGCCTCCCGAGTGCTGGGATAACAGGCGTGAGCCACCACGCCCGGCCCTCAAATTTTTGTTCTTAAGTTACCTTTCTTATTAGTCAGGTAAGGACCTCTTCATATAAATTGCCATATTTTCTGTATCCTATTCAACATTTGTAAAATGGTCAATATTGTTTCATGGAAATTTTATGTTAGCAGAATAATGTACACTTCAGTACTAAAAAGTCATTGTGTTTATTAATGAGAATGACTTTCTTTTTCCTTTGAAAGTCATAAAGACTTTGTATTCAAAATCCGATGTTTTGAAGAAGACAAACTTTGTTTTGCCAACTGTGCTCATCAGTGGAGAATATTTTCTGTTGCTCAAAAGCAAGTCCTACATGCATATATTGTTTCATTTTTACACATAGCAACAGATGCTTGTTGTCCAGGTTAGAGAACTTTTGCCATTTTCCCTTCCTTGTAGAAATCATACAATCACCAAGTTCTAGATGAAATTTACCTATAAATTTACAGCTCAGTGCAGGTGAAGATTGTAAGATAGTTATTCATTCTGCCTTTAAGATTGGACTCACTTTCTGCTTGACAAAATAATTCCCAGGTAACTAGAACCAGAGGCCACAGAGAAAAAAATGGTCTTTTCTAAAAGAACTTGGCTTTGTCAGTGGCTAATTCTGGATTTCATTCTTGTTCTGTCATTTGCAGGCAGTTTGACAATCATTATTTCACCTCTTTAAGCTTCCATTTCCTAATGTATAAAGTGAAGATGATAATATCTACTTCTGTGAGTAGGAAGTAATTCAATGTCTGTAAATGGCTAGTACTGTGCTTGGTAAGTGATGAATATTAACAAGTGATTTGTAATAAGGGATGAAAAAAGCTGAACTCAACTTAGCCATCAATTAGTCAAGTGATCACCAATCTATTACTTTGTTTTTGAGACTTATTTGTATAGCTGACTAGTATAGTGCCTAGAATAGGAAAAATATTTGGTCACATATGGCAATTAACATCCTAATGACTTTTGTTATTTCCTTTCTTGTCTGTCTCCTGTCTGCAGCACCTCTGAAATGGATAGAATGACCCACAGCCCTTCAAATTTTGCCCTTAAATCTGGTCTTCACATCCAAGCCAGCCACTGGGGCCAGAGCTCCCATTCTTCTCTCTCATGTATTCAGAGAATCTTTCTGTTTCCTGAAGTGTGGGGGTGGATTGTGTTCAGCCAGATTTTGGCAGCATCTTTCTGTGATTTTTACATTGCTTTGCTTAAACAGAGATTGCTTTGTTGACACACATTAGCCATATGGGAACGGTTTGGATGGTACTGTTGACAGTCATGTTTACTTTGCTGTTTTTGTGTAATTCCCCCTTCCAGTTTGAAAGCAGAGCTGGGAGATTCTAACCACACTGCAACAAGCATCGTTTTCTTTTTGCTTTTTACCACTTACTTCAAGTACAACTTGCTCCTTATTTGCAGACTCAGGCAAATTGCTGAGGTGTGTATCAGAAGTGATGGGGGCAAGTCTGCTTCATGGTCTTCTATTTTAAGAAAAACATTAAGTTTCCACTGGTACAACTGTGAAAAAAAAAAAAACCAAAAGACAAAAAAGAAAAAACACCAAGTGGGAAAAATAAGCAAATATGATGAGTCAAAGGGAAAATGTTTTAAAGTTTAAAAAAGAAATCATTACAAATACATAGACAGGAGAATGGTCTGACTGTTCTTATGGGCATCTGGGAGTAAGAGTGAAATCCCCATTAAAATTCAAATAAAAACACTGCATTACTATGTATTTAGACATATTGCAAATACTCACTATAAATATTTCTTCTGGCTGAGAAGTGGAAACTTTAATCAACTTTTGGAAAGGAAGGTTAGAGAGTTTACAGTCTATAAATAACTCTGAACAATATATTAAATTTAGTGGATGATATTCTCCAAATAAGGCATTTGGACTAGAGTCTCATGAAATCAGAGGCAAAAAAAAAAAATCCAGCTGAATGTATTTATATGTCACAATTTCATGTCATGAAAACACATTATTTTAAGCACAGAGGTGGGATAAGGGATATTTGTTTTACATAGAAGAAAAGAATAAATTGAATGTATTACTTCTTTACTACAAAATACTAAAACAGACAATAAGTTGTATTTACTAAAATCTGATTTTTTGTTTGCTTGTAACAGGGGATGAGTGATATTAACTGAAAAGATTCCATGAGGCAGGACATTTTCTGGAGTGACCCTCTGTTCCTCCCACCAAATTTTCATTGCCAATGTGTAGATTTTTCTAAAATGTGGTGATTATTCTCAGGATACATTTTGCCACCATATTACATTCTGGGTTACATTTTAAATTTTAAATTATTACAGTGAGGAAGGGAAGAAATGTGATTCTGTGCTTGTGGTTTTTAAGGTTTTTGAGTAGGAAGATCTGTCTAAGCTTCTTGAACACACTCTCAGATACAGAGAGGAGTCCACATCATGAGATAAGGTTAGCTTCACTAGTCTGCTGTTATCAATCAGGCCCAAAAGGTCTGGAGAGGAAAGTTCTTGGGACATTTCTTGAATAGCTGTTGAGGAAATTATCTTTTGAGCAGATACCTAGTTAAACAAATATACACATGTGTCAAAACTTACTAATTATACCTTTAAAATAAGTGTGAATTTTATTATGAGTTAATTATACTGCTATAAAGTGGACTGAATAAGTGTTATAAGACATAGGAGAGATCATCTATATTAAGAAAACTACTGAGAGTTAGAGACAATTATACCACATATAAAATATGAATAGGTGGGGTCAGAGGGTTAGCTCAGTGGTTCCGGTGCCTGCCTTATAAGCGCAAGGTCCTGAGTTCGATCCTGGTAACCACATACAGTGCTGGGCGTGGAGACTCATGCCCACCAGCAATATATACCCCATACCACATACCACAGTGCCAGGTGTGGTGGCTCACGCCTGTAACCCCAGCACTTGGGAGGCAGAGGCAGGAGGATTACTGAGTTGGAGGCTTGCCTAGGCTACATAGTGAGCTCAGGGTCAGCCTGAACTACAAAGTGAGACCCAGTGTCAAAAAAAAAAAAAAAAAAAACAAAAAACGAATAGATGCTTAATTTTTCAGAACATGAGAACACGTGATTCTATGAAAATACACTAGTTATTGATGAAAAATGACGAGCATTCAATCAAGACTTGCATGTATATTTCTTTCAGGTATCACTCATTTAATTGATTGTTAGATCTAAGTCAGAATGTTCAGAATTCAGATTCCCAAGGATTTTCCAAGGATTTTCCAAGGATTTCTTTGCAGACTTTGTCCATAAAATGATACAATACTTAGGTAAAGAGGAAAAAAAAAAAACCTCATCACATTCATTTTAATGTGAGGGAACATTCAAACACTTATGGCTTCATATTTTAATTTCCTCAGTACAATAAGTATTTTAGTATACAATTATAAATAAGTGAATATTACAATCTTTTCCTGCTGTTCCATTGCAGTTTTATTTGTACTTATCAGCAGGCACTATGCAGGATCAAGGTAAAGCGATCACAGTTGTGATCCTGGGGCAGTAGCAATTAGCTGCCTCCACTACCCATTGAGTTTATACCTTCCATAGAAACCTTCACATCAACTTGAAAGGTTAGTGTGACAGATCCCAGGGTTTGGACTAAACAAAAGTTCAACAGAAGTGAATTACTGTGTTTAACAAAGGACCTTGCACATAACAGGTGCTTGAGCATTTTGAAAATTTAGTAGGTATCTGCTGGCTTCAAGAGTTAACCTCCCCTTGCTCGCTTCGGCAGCACATATACTAAAAGTTATCCTCCTCTTTGTCAAATGCTTTCGTGTAAAGTTGGCCCTTGGGCCTTGAGTCTGTAATGGCCCATAAGGAGTTTCACTTCTGGCACACCAGGAAAGACACTTGAACAGAATCACCTCACCTTGGCCAAAGTAATGCAATCTATGTCCTCAATAGCATCAAATGCAGCCTTGAGAATGACAAATTGTGTCAACTACTATTGTGACATGTTTAATTTCATGAACTAGACTTGGGGGTCAAATATAAAATAAAGGACCAACCAGAAATATGTTATAATTATACAAGCTCTTCAATATATCAGTGTCACCTTCTGAAGTAGACTGAAAAGGAGGGGGGTTAGAAGATAGGAGAGGGAGAGGTTAGAAATAAGGCTAGAGGATGTAGGAAGATCACTTACATTTTGGAAGCTGGGCAAAACTAGAGGAAAAGAGAGATGAAAAGATCAAATACAAAAGAGAACAACCTAACAGCAGCAGGACAACTTGAAGCTATAGTCAACTCCTTATAATAAAAACAAATTGAAAGATAAAAGAAGAAAAGAAAATTGAGAAGAAGTAGGACAATAACAGGAATAAGAAAGGAGAGAAATTAAGAGGGAGAAGAGAAAGGGAAAGAGAAAGAAAACAGGAAAGAAAGAAAAAAAGGGAAAAAACCTGAGAAAAACAAAAAAAAGGGGGCCCATTTTGAAGCATGTCTGTGTTGCTAGAAGACAGTGTGGCTAGCAGCATGCAAATCCAAATCATATAATCACAGTGAGGCCACTGTAGTCCACCGTGACATAGGTTGGTGAGCTTTAGTCTAGTAGTTCACTGGAGCTAATTAGGATCATGAAATGTCATAGGAGGCTTTCTTTCCTAGAATGTGAAAAGATTAGGCACAGAAGACCTTGAAGTCCAGAAAGGTCATGATGCTCATGTTCGAGTCTAGAAACTTCTCTTGTCTCATCAACCAGTCCTTCAGGACTACAGACCAACTGAACTCTGAAACAAACTACTTCAAGTGCAGTATTTCTTTTCCCCATCACCTCATTCATGAGGTGAATTGTTCCCAACCACACATCAAGGAAGAGCTAACTATCCTCTATGTTCCCTTTATGAATACCTAATTTAGAAAACACGAGCACAATAAAACCATTGATGTTTCACTCCATTAGGAATTGACTGTTAAGCAATTAGGCAAGTAAGTTAAAGGTAAATGAAAATACATTATGATAATCAGAAAGATAAAGACATGAACAAAGTCCTATGTGGATATAGATGATAAATGACCAAAGTTTCCTGAAAAGTTGAGAGGTTATTTGATTGGCAGATTCAAGGGGTTTAGAGACAGAAGTGAGGGCAGTAGACACAGAAATTTAAAAGAGGAAGCACACATGCTCGTTCCAGCAACCCATAGACTAAACCAGCAAGTACAAATTTCAAGTTGTACTGGAAGTGATGATGATACATGTAGTGTAGCTGGAGGTAGAGTGTGTGAGATGCAGGGCAAGAGATGATCTTTGGTGTGTAGAGTATGGCAAGAGTGCAATCAGGTGGTGGTGGCAGGTAAGATAAATTTCTTTCTGCTGATTGGCAAAAGAAAATGACATAGTGTTTTTATTATTTCCTAGGTCTTTGGGAGGAAATGTGGCAGTAAGACCCCATAAAATAAAGAACAAGTAAAATGCTCTTCAAAATTCCTACTAAGAAAGGATAACAAACTTAAGAATCAAGAAGGAGAATGAATGGATTTAAACTACATTGAGAAAATACACTTTGGAAGTATAAGACAAAAAGGACTGAGATGATTTAAAGGTTTGTGGTTGCATGTTTCTTGACTTACTAGGAAGATAGTTATTAAGAATTTGTTGTATACTATATGGAGAATAACTATAGAAGCATTGTTTTCGTTTGTAAAGGTTATTAATTCATTTACACAGGAAATGACCACATGTGACATTTGCTATATTGGGGTTAGCACTGGGGGTATTGCTCAGTACCTACTGTTGCTTAACAGTCAACTCCAAATGTAATGGAGTGAAGCATCAATGGTTTAATTCTGCTCATGTGTTTTTTTATTTTTTTAATTTTTTAATTCTTTATTTTTTTTTGAGACAGGGTCTTGCTTTGTAGTTCAGGCTGGCCCTGAGCTCACTATGTAACCCAGGCAAGCCTCAAACTCAGCAATCCTCCTATCTCTGCCTCCTGAGTGCTGAGATTACAGGCATGAGCCACCAGGCCTAGCATTGTGGGGTGTGGTACTTGATTGGTGGTGGACGTGAGCCACCACGCCCAATATCATATCATTTTATGTGGTTGCAGGGATCAAACCAGGGACCTTGTGCTTGCTAGGCATGCGGTGAACCACTGAGCTAAATCTCCAGCCTGCTCATGTGTTTTTTAAATTAGATATTCATAAAAGGAACATAGAGGATAGTTACTTTGATGTTTGGTACCTCACCTGGGAAGATGTAAAAGTTTGCAATTGTCCACTGCACTAGACTATAAAGGCTCATTCATTCACAGGTCTGGCTCTGTGCTGGAAGAACTCAAAATCCACAATTAAATATCTCCTGTATGTGCCTAATAATAAGGAAATCTTGGAGGAGTTGTTTGCTTACCTGGCAACTCAAGGCTCTCATTCCAAGTTTTTCAATGACTGAAGAGGCATCCCCTTTTCTGACCTCTCTTCAAAAAACTGCATGTTATTACAGTGTTGCAGTTTATCGGTTACAAATGAATGGAGAGCTCCCCAGACTCTAAGGGAGGGGACATAGCCTCCATTTTGTATTGGGAGGATTATCAAGATTTCACTGTTAAAGTGTTTGCATGGGAGATACTATAGTAGCCATCTTGGAAGATAAAATCTGCCAGAGACACTCAACCAAATTTCAGGGTGCACTTGGTGGAAGAAGTCACGTTCAAGGTTCAGGCCAAGGAAATGGAATATATATGGAAATTAGGGAGAAGAGAGAATACTTTACATCCTGCAGAGCCTATGCAGTACAGCTGAACTGTGTAGCTCAAGACAATTCAACATGCACAAGTGACTGAGTTTCATCACTAGTAGAAAAAGAAGTCACTCTGTTTTCAAAATGCAGAGGAAATTCTTACTGAGTTTTGAGCAGAGATGGCGATAGATTTTTACATTTGTGATTAAGATAGACCATTCTTTCTGTTGAGGCTTGAATGGCATGCAAGAGTTTTCAGAAGAGATGGGATGACAGGAAGAAAAGGGTGGAGAGTTTTGATATATAGTGTCCTAAGAATCTGAGGATTGGGCTGCAGAACAGAAAATGGGTGGGGACACAATGGTTTAGAGGCACAATTAACAGGGACAAGATATTTGTAGACATATAGCTAATACAAAGTAATGCCCTACACTGGGAAAATGACAACACAGTTGGAAAGAAATAAAAATATTTGAACAATAATGTATAATAGGCTGGATCTGATGACACCTGTACAGTGGGGTAAGAGAAAAACAGTAGTGAATCAATTCTTTGACACTGAGAATACAGGAAGTGGATAAGTTTGGAAGGGAAGAAATTAAGAGCTCCTTTCTATTATAGTACTTTAATTAGCTAGACATTTAATTATTTATGATTAATTTTTTTTATACTGAGACAGTGTGGCACTTCCTATGGTAGTGCTGAATTGAGAAAATTTTCTAACATATATAGTTTTAATTAATAAATTATATTAATAAATTAATAAAAAGAACTCTTGGTGGTTTACTTTTGACTTTTCAATCTTTTTCCCCTAAATAAGAAGTCACTACACAAATGATCTTATAGAATCTGAAATGCACATCCCCTCACCAGGCATGTTAGAGTGGAGTCTTAGCCACCTGGAGAAAACTTCATTGGAAAATCTGTCGTGAGGAAGAGACAACTGGAGATCAGTATTGAAATTTTGCCCTAGGGCCACACATTTAGCTCAGTGGTTCCAGCACTTTGTGCCTAGCAAGCACAAAGTCTTTGGCCTGATCACTGGTAACCACATAGAACAATACTGGATGTAGTGACTCACACACACCAGCAATCAGTACCACTTACCACAATGCTGGGTGTGGTAGCTCACGCCTGTAATCCCAGCATTTGGGAGGCAGAAACAGGAGGATTGCTAAATTTGAGGTTTGCCTGGGCTACATAGTAGTGAGCTCAGGGCCAACCTGAACTACAAAACAAGATCTTCAAAAAAATTTTTTTTGACTTGTCATTTTAAAGATCAGAAATTTGATCCAACTCTTTGGAAGTTTCTAGAGATTTCAAATTGTAATTCCCACAAATTCAAATTAACTACAACCGTTTTTGAACTTGTGGTTCCAGAAGGAAATTCTCTTCTGGGTTATGAAAATACAATTTACCACTTAGTGGCTTTCCCTGTCTTTGTCAGCATGCTTGCTTTCATTATTCTGAAAGGACAAATGTAGTCAGGTCATAGGATGAGAGCTGCACGTTGACTTTGGCACAGTAAAGAAAGCCTGTTAGCTTACAGATAATGTGTCCACTTAAAAAAAATAAGAGCACTATAAGGTATATTCATGGGAGTCTAGAGTAAAATTTCTCTAAGTGCAATAAAAGCCAGTCAAGAATGCTATTTCTGTGTAAATGTATATATATATATATATATAGCCTCATTAAATTATTCTTTACATAAGAACATTCATGGGTTCCATTTCAGACTAAAGGAACTGTGAATCAAAATATAAAACAAAACAAAACAAAAACATAGGAGTACAATGGCTGTATCCATACTGAGATACTGAGTATGTATAGGCTTTTAAAAATAGTCATTATTCCATACACAATACAGTATAGTCACTATGTGGTCTTTCAATAATATGAGGAATTATGAGTAATCCTAACATGATTTAAATTATAAAGGAGGATGTACTTGGTTAATACACAAATACTATCTCATTTTAAATATAAGGAACTTGAGTACCCATGGATTCTGTATCTCAAAGATCCTGGAGCCAATTTTCCCACAGACATCAATGGACAGCTGTGTTCACTGAGCATTCTCCAGGTGCAACATCTGAATTTGTGTAGGCTAGAGGTATAGCAGTTAACTCAGAAGATGTGGCAGGCACATGATGAAGTTGGATGAGGACTGCTTTTATAAGAATGCTCAGAAAAAAAATCTCTAAATATTTGCCGATTTGAGTGATATCCTTTCTCAATAGTCCATAAATTGTAAAAACTTATAGTCAGAATATTTCTATTTGTGGAATGTTTATCTCTAATCATAAGAATAATATAATGTACAATCCTTTATAGCTTATATCAATACATATACAGTTAGGTGTGATTATTCCATTTATAATATATTTGTTTATGTTTGCAAGCATCTGTTCTGTTACATATTGATAGTAAATGTAAGCAGCAATGACATGTGTCTCATGATTTTGATGCTCCTTTTTCTGAAAATGCACATTTCAAAATGACTGAGTTTGTGCAAGTTCTGTATTAAATGGGCCACAGTTAACTAAGGATTGAGCAAACAATCAAATGCTCTGATTACTCTTACTGATCTCTCTGCTTTTCAAATCTCACATCAAATTGCTAAAAAAGTTTCTTTCCCCAAACATACATTACTAGTCTGCTTAAAGATGTGTGTGCCAGGTAAGCTGGACTGTCTAATTGATTACTTGTGAGTGCCTGGGCGATTAGTAAGCACACTTTGTCTGCATGTCTGGGGGAATTATGGGGGCTTTGGTTTCTCCTTCCTCTTGACTATTCCTCTCTGGTGCTCTGTTTCCTTCCCTCCATGAAGTGAGCAACTTTGCTCCATTATACTATTCTTCTGTGATGGTCTTGCTTTGGAGCCAGCTAACCATGGACTGAAACCTCTGGAATCATCAGCCAAATAAACTATTTGCTTCCTTAAATTATGAACAGTGACATTTTGACTCAGCAACAGGAAAGCTGACCAATATACTGTGTGACATCTCTATGTTTCCCATACATTTCACAGTGTCAGTGATGAGGCCATTAGCACACTCCTTTTTCCCTTCGTTACCAAGCACTCTCTTCTTAAGCCAGAGGGAATTTTCTCTGGCTTTCTTATGCTGTTAGATTTGACATCAGACTATTTCTTTAAAAAAAAACAATATATTCTCATCTATTTTTCCTTTTAAATGACTATACTGAGACATATTTATGTACTGTATAATTTGCCAAAGTATTCAATAGAATGGTAAATTCATAGGGATGTACAAATATTAGCATAATGTAAATGTAGAATATTTTTCCTCCTAGAAATAGATTTATACATACTAGTCATCACTGCTCCACCCAAAGTAACCATAAATTTACTTAATGCTTTTGTACATTTGTCTATTCTGGACATTTCATATCAGTCAATTCATAAAATATGTGGTCTTTATAACTAGCTTTTTCCACTTCACATTATAGTTTCAAGTTTCATCTAATGGTATCACGTAATTCATTTTTTTTTACACCTGAGTAGTATTTCATGAAGTGGTTTTGCTACAGTTATCCTTTTATTAAATAATATAAAAGATAATTTTTTCCCCTGAATTTTGATTACTTTGCATAACACTACCATAAATATATATGTTTGTTTTGTCTTTTTATCTTACTGGATTGTATCCATGCTTTAAGATCCAATGCAGTAACTGTCCTCTGTGGAAATTCCATTCTCCTTCACTCCTCATGTTCTTTCCATCAAACACATAGCCCCTCACCTGTGATTTGTTTTTCCGGCCGCTCCCCACAGTGACCTTCCCAGGGTGGGGCAGTACCTCTCCAGACTGCATCTCTGCCCTAGTGACTGGCATGATCTCTGCTCAACACTGAGACACATGGTAGCATTTGGAAAAAAGAAAGAAGCATAGTATGTTAGAAGAAGGAAAGCAGAGGCTACTTTCATAAGCCTTTGCCTTGTTTTCAGTTGAGTCAATTCTGTATCTACTAATATTCTTGATTTCAGTAGGCACACAGATTGTTGGAGGGGCAAGAAAGGGGACTCTTTGGAACAGAAATCAGGTCATACTGATTATACAAAGCTGAGAGGCTTAAAGAGTTTTTATCGTATTTCCAATTTTATCAGAACCTAAATAAAAAGGGAAAATAATGGCTGGAATGAGTCATAAGATGAAGTATACAAAAGTTGTAGATACAGCACTTGGGAGGCAGAGACAGGAGGATTGCTGAGTTCGCAGTGGCTTGCCTGGGCACCATAGTGAGCTCAGGGCCAGCATGAACTACAAAGCGAAACCCTGTCTCTAAAACAAAAAAAAAAAAAAGAAAAGTTGTAGATAGACAACTATATATTGCAGCAATTAGTCATAACAGAACCATCTAGTTTACATTTGAGAAACATGCCTGTTAAAGATGTGTTTGGGTAGTTCTTTATCTTGCAACATTTATTACAGAGTTGGCAAATTATGATAATATGTGAAATATATGATATACATATAATTTGACATATATAAATATTTTTGTCAAGATAATTTAGGAGGGAAAAGTACTTTTTAGCTGAGAAGAGAAAACATGCATTAAAATGTATATACATATGAGTGTATTTCAAAATAAATAGGACAACCAGTCACTTCCATAGGCTCTCCTGTAGAAGGAAGAGTAAATCTGACCTTGAGACTCCGGTAGGTGCTGCAAAAGCTCAGGAGCCTTACTGAGTGGGATTTGGGGGTAGGTGGAAACCACATATTGTTCTTGACTTCACTTTACCCAGCCATCATTTAGTCTTTAAGGCTACCGCAGGAAGTACCTGTTGGAGTGGGAGCAGAGACAATTGCCAGTTTTCAGGTAAGATCTCTGTTTTGCATGTTTTGTGTCCCCAAGAATGACAATAAGATAATCATTTAAGTTAAGTTTTACTTACTTACTCAGGCGCCATTTAACTCTGTCATGTTCTTTCTGTTGTTACTTATGTCCAAGGGTGTGAGCTACAGACTCTGGCCTGGTAAGAGTGAAAGAGGTGCTCTTGGCAATAATCAGAGCTGACAGATTGAAAGCTAGTGGGTAACTCTAATGCCAAGAATAAGACCTGCCACTGGTCCAAACCTGTCTGGAGTGCAGGAATCTGTCCTGCTGGGCAAGGAGGGAATCTGATGTCTTACTTCTGCAGTCTCACTTCACTGTGTCCATAGTTATTTTGCTTCTTATTTTTAAAGAGTTCAGAAGGAAATGCTGAAATTGTCCATTTTCTTCAATTTAGTTTTTTCATTCCATTTTCTCTTTCAGATATCGAATACCTCTTTTAGAAGAGGCACATATTTGAGCTTTTAATATGTTCATATCCAAACTAACACCTTCTTCTATGCATTGGAACCCATCTCTCTGTACCTTCTAGTAGACTTGTCACTTATTTTATCCATTAGTGGCATCAAGCCTTTTTCTACCTGTTTTGCCTACTGTGTTACCATATCATTAAGGATTTCAAGTCTACATTTAAAAATTACATTCACCTGACTAGCCACTCTGATTTCTTTCACTTGAAGACAAACTTCTTCAATTGATGAATGTTCATGTCAGCTTCATTTACATTTTCCCCTCTCTACCCAGTGCACCTCATTCTTTTCCTACTGTCCTATAAAAATTACTCTAGACAAGGCCTGGGGATTTAGCTCAAGTGGTACCGTGCCAACCTTGGATGCACAAGGGTCCAAGTTCAGTCCCCAGTACTGAAAGAAGAAATTATTCTAGTCAAAGTAACAATTAACTGTTCAATCATCAGATAATGCACACACCCTTCTGCACCTATCTTACAAAACCTCTCGCAATATTTGACCTTTATAAACCATTCTCTTCTGCTTTGAGAATTCCTCTCCTCTAAGATGTCCATGTTTCATCTATCTCCCAGTGTCATGTCTTCAGTCTCTTTTGGTGACTTCAGTTTTTGATCCAGCCACACATTATCAGTGTTTCCTGAGGTACTGCATCAGAGTACAGTGTTTGGTTTGGTTTGAGTTCCTCATTAACCTTTCCAAAACCTGAAGTCTCCAAAATTTTACTCTCTTATCCAGATTTCTTACCTTCAAAATTATATGTATAGCCACTGGCTGATTATTCTCTTTTAGTTGTTCTGCACCATGTCAGAATCAATGTGTGAAAACCAGAGTCCATATCTTCCTCTCAAAGCTACTGCTTCTCTAATTTTATCAATGATACCACCACATCAAGAGAATTGGAAAGAGTGTAAAGGCCATCCTCCTCCTCCATTTGGCCACCGGTTCTTGTTGAGTGTGCTTCCTATACTTTATTTGGAATGCAGTCCTATCTCTTCAATAAACTACTGTTTTAGCTTATTTCTTCATGTCTTCTTGCCTTGATGAGCATAAGAATCTCATGAATCCTCTCTCTATCAGGCTTTTTATTTTTTATTTCTTTTCCTGTGTAATTCATCTTTACCAGGACTTTACAAACATGGGCAAATCACATAACATTCTTATCCTTAAATTCTGTTGGTGAGTTTCTAAATTGCTTTGGTTGGGAAAGAAATAATTTCAAAACACGATCTTTGTCTTTCTATGTGTATCTATCATTTTCTCCCACAAGTTGGTCTCTTCTCAACCTGAGCCCTGTGTTCACATTAACTTCAAAGACAAATGGGGCTGCTCTTGGGATGGCCTGCTCTCCATATGTACTCCAGCTGTTTCCTTTCTCCTGTTTTCACGTTCTCCATTTGCTGTAAATTTTTAAAAATGTGTTACAGTTTGACCCAGCCTTTTCTCTAACTTGAGGTTAAGTATACTCTCTCTTCTTTGGGTAAATTATTCCCCATCTATTTTTAAGATATTTAAAACACTTTAACCAAAGTACTATATGCTTATTAATATCAGAAATAAATCATTAACTTGTTGATAAGCTTTTATTTTTATCATTGACACACAACAGAGAATTAATGTATACAATGGTATTAAATGATGGATTAGATCTGTTTTTTAAATTCCCTGGGGAGATTATGTTAATACTCTCCTAAATGTTATAGCAGAAGGCTATTTCTTCCTTCTCTTAAAATTTGAAAATTTTATATAACTAATATATTTTCATATAAGGCATTGATTTCACTTTGATTTTCTCAGTAATAGTATTTCTTATACCAACTTATTTCTCATAAAATGGACCTTTGGTGGCAAAGATCTTAGGTAAAGATTTTGAGAAAATCAGTCACCGGGAAATTCTTGTTCACTGCACCAATATAAGCCTACTTTATGAGATGTCTTCAGCTTACCTGAGATTTAGGACTTCTGAGGTCATAGAATGTTTATTTGTTTCCTGCCTTTTTTTTTTTTTGGTAAATAGTATAAGAAAGAAAATTTTAAAAATAGCCAGTGTTTACATGTGAATGGTTCTAAGGTAATACTTTGATTTAGAGTTTTAGATGAAATTTCACATTCTGTACCTAAGAAAAATGATGGTCACTGATGTGCTCAACATGCACCAGCTGGCTGTAAACAGTGAGAGCATCATCAGTGTGGCCACCTTTGCAATTGATCCCCATACTTTCCTTACTTTGTACAGCAAGGGATGATGGGTAATTTCCCTGAAGTTCCATCTGAGTTTCTGTTGCTACTTGCTAAGTGCCACATGATTGTGCCATGTTTTCTTTCTTCTCTTCTCAAAATTTTAACTTTTTCTGTATCTCCTCTCATTAAGCATGTCTGAAGTAATATTTTTCTGAAAAAATGATTTATTTTTCAAATGGACCTTTTCATTTTTCTGAACATGATCATACTTGGTTCATTTCCATCCTTAAAAATCTATATTAATTTTATTTTTCTCACATTTTTGTTTTGAGAAAATGTTCACAGTGCATACTTTTCCAGAGGCCTTTCTCATCTTTGGATTTCTTAACAAAGCATGTAAAAGGTTTTACATTTACTCATAAGGATTTATTGAGTACCTATTATGTGCAAGCTTCTTGGAATATGTCAACAAAGAAATCAAGCAAAAGTTACTGTCCTATATCCTTACATTATAATGAGAAGATGACAGACAATGTATTGCAAGAAATATGAGTATTTAGCCTCTTAAAGATTAGAAGTGCTCTGATAATAAATGGAACAAGATGGCAATCAGTAATGTGAGGTAGAAAGGAAGTTGCAATTCCAAATAGAAAGCCTGAAGTCTCTTTAATTCAAATGTGATCAGTGACTTAGGCAATGTGGAAAGTAAAACTGGATATTTGGAAATTTGCATTTCATGTGAAAGAAGAGTAAATTCAATGGGCCCACAGGGTTGATGCTCAAGGCAGTTGTGAGCAAGAGCCAGGAGATGCAACAGGGCAGGAGGAAGGGCCAGGAGCACCAGGGTGCAAGAAAGAGAGGAGCCCCTCACTAACACCTAGAGACCTGGGTTTTTATTCTGAGTGAGATGAGAAGCCATTGAAATATTTAGAGATCTTTGGCCTGATCTGACAAATGCATTAGAAATATTCTCAATACCAAGTTTTGAAGAAGGCAATAGAGATAGGAGGTTCTTTAGGAGGTTACTCAGAAATAGGGTGAGAAATGCTGGCATCTCAGTTAGCTGTGGAGAACGAAGGAGAGAGACAGAAGAGAGAAGTGAGAGGGTGGAATAAATTAGTCAGGTTCTAGGATACTTTTTAAAAAACTAAGTCTAACAGCATTTTTCTGTGGCTGAAATGTGAAGTTCCAGAGAAAGTAGGAAATCAAAGTTGGAGCTTTTTGTGATGAGTAATGGGAAGGTCATAGTTGGCCTGGAGATAAGGGAGAGTCAGGGGAATGGTATAGAAGAGAAATATCAAAAGCTCTGTTTTGGAAATATTAAATTAAAAGTTTGTTTAGGCTTAGACTCCAAGTAGAAGTAATATTGATAACTGCAGTTTATAAGACTGATGTGGGTTATGATTTAAATCTGAGAGAGGCTGTCAATAGACAGAGGGTGAGACAATGAGATTGGGTGTAGTCATCAGGAGAGTTAGTGTTAACTAGAGTTTACTACAATTACCTAATGCAGTGCTCTAGAAAACAGAGAAAGAAACAGGAAGGGAGGCCCTTGTGAGGTGCAAGGGCCACTCCAAAGTGTGGCAACCTGGAAGTTACTGGAAGAAAGAACGTGCAGAAGAGTGGGCTAGATAGTTTCAACCAGAGTTTCAGATCAGTGAAACAAAGTGAAGATGAACGTTATTGGAATGTCAACAGAGAAGAGATCTGTTGCCTTAACAAGATAACAGCTTTGTCAAATGATAAGAACAAAGCCTCATTGAGAGGACTGCGAACAGAACCTCAGAGGAGAGAAAGTGTCTAACTTTTCATAGAAATTGTATTGCAAAAGAGTAGGAAAAATGGGGTATTAGAGAGGGAGTGAAAGTAGCAAACTGAACACATCTGAATACAATAAATTGCTTTTATTTTGATGTTGTTAGTGAAAATACTTCATCAGAGAAGAAAACTAATGGAGTTGGGGACACGGAAAAGAATCTTAGAGTGATATCTTTGAGGAAATAGGAAGATTTGAAATGTGGATCTCTGGCTGAGGGTCCAGCTTTAATAACAGTATTTACAGGAAAGACAAGCTATAGGGAACAGTCGCTGGTAGGTGATTTGGGGTGGTGATCGTGAGTCTGAATATTTTCTTCTGATTGCTATATATCTTAAAGCCTTTCTTTATTGTTAAGAAAGGTTGACAGCAAACTACACCAAATATGTATCAGCTAGGCATGGTAGCATAAACCTTTAGTTCTACCACTCAGGGAGATATCAGTTCTCACCTCAAGCCCAACCTGGGAAATTTATTGACTTAGAGAGACAGTTTATCAAAAGTTAAAAAGAGGTGAGTAATGTATCTCAGTGACAAGGACCTGAGTTTAATCTCTAGTCCAATAAACAAACAAACACAGGAAACAAAAAGTCAAACAAAATCAAACACAGGAAAGTAACTCAATTATAAATATATTGCTTGACAAATTATCATCATAATACAAATATAGCCACGGTTTTAGTCAACAACTGAGTACTGTAAACACCCCAGGAAATCCTTACAGTTTCCTAAATAGTCTTGGTGCACTTTTCCCTCCTGCAAAGTAACTGCTACCCTCACCAGAGATTAGTTTTGACTGTAAATAAATATATTTATTTAATATTTAATGTTTGTGTTTCAGGCTGTTTATGAAATTCATATTTTTTGCATAATTGTGTTATATTTATTTTTACTTCCATAGATATTCTATTATAAATTTATACAATTTAATTTTCCATTCCATAGTTGAAAGGCATTTGGATTATTTCCAGTCTTGAGCTTTTAGCCTGCTGTAAATTCTGTGGTGTGTGGGGTACTTTTTAAAAATCTTTTAAAATTTTTAATTGATTTTATTGGTATATTTAATATATACATTATGATCACATTCAACATTGAGAGTTTTTTTTTTTTTTTTCAGACAAGCTCTCGCTTTGTAGTTCAGGCTGGTCCTGAGCTCACTATGTAGGCCAGATAAGCCTTGAACTCAGCAATCCTCCTGTCTCTGCCCCCTGAGTGCTGGGATTAAAGGAGTGAGCCACCACTCCTGGCACTATGGTATGTGGTACTGACTGTTGGAGGGTGTGAGTCACCATGCCCCATGTTGTTGTATGTGGTTACTGGGGATTGAACTAGGAACCTTGCACTTGCTAGGCAGATGCTGGACCCATTGAGGTAAATCTCTGGCCCAACACTGAGGTTTTGTACCAGTACATGACACATCTTGATTCTCATTTTTCCTCATTCCCCTGTACTCCTTACAACCCCCCCACTAGAAATGGATTGCTGGGTCAGTAGGTACGTGTTTTGCAAGATAATGTCAATTTCTATCATTTCTTTATA
>PVIC010014947.1:0-35889 GCA_004025085.1 Thryonomys swinderianus
TGCTGACATAATGATGAGGAAGAAATAAATGGTCTTTTCTTACATGATTTAGAGGCTAACAAGCATAGAGCAGAACTAGAAAGTGATAGTATTATCAGTTCTGTGATAAAGTGACAGTGACACACACAACAAAAGCATTTAACTCAAACTTGGAATTCATAGAAGACTTCACGAGGGCAGTATTTAATTTAATATCAGAAGTATGAACAAGAGCTTACCCAAGCAAAAGAGAATAATCCTAGCAAAATTCTGCAATTAGCACCTTGATTCAATTCTTATTGTTCATCAGAAAGTGAAATAAGGGCCAGGGATTTAACTCAAGGGTTCTTGCAAAGTCCTGAGTTCATCATGGCTGTAATCCCAGCACTCAGAAGGCAGAGGCAGGAGGATTGCTGAGTTTGAAGCTTGCCTGGCAACATAGTGAGCTCAGGGCCAGCCTGAACTACAAAGCGAGACCCTGTCTCAAAAAAAAAAAAAAAAGTGAAATGAAAGCAAGGTGGATTCAATTATGAAAATGTTTGTAAACTCTAGAAAGGAGATTGAGGCTCTTCCTAAGAAAAATGGGGAAGCCAGCAAACAAATGAAGGCAGGAGAGGTATGATTATATTTCTTTTTAGGAGAAAAAATAAAACATTTATTAACTTCAAATTATATGATTATTTAGAAGATGGAAAAGATTATCAGTAAACTATTGAAAATACTGAGTTAGGACTGGAAACGTAGCTCAGTGGTGCTGCTGCCTGCCTGGCAAGAACACAATTCTAAGTTCAATATTTAGTGAGCTTAATAAGATTGTTTGATATGGCATAATATGAAAATTAATTTTGTGTCAAGGATGTAGCTCAGTGGTGCTGCACCAGCCTGATAAATGCAAGGTCCTGAGTTTGATCCCCAGTACTGCATAAATAATTAAATAAATAAAAATTATATCAGCACAAAAAAATTTTTATCAGGCATTTTCTTTTTTAATTCATTTTATTGGTACATTTTATATACACATTATGATCACTTGCCATTGAGAATTTGTACTATTTCTATTCTAGGAAAGTCATTCTGGCTGAGTTTAAAGGATGTGGTGGAAAAATGTAAAACTAGATCATCAACTGTCATCATTTTATGAATGCTGAAATTGCAGACATGCACCACCACATCAGGTCATACTTTTGTAGAAACATAGTCTAAATACTACAGGAATGCACCACCATGCCCAGCCCAGATTTTTATAGAAATCTAGTCTAAAGAGATGATGTAACAAAGGTAAGTGGTAAAGGCACAAAAAAGTGACTATATTAGTGACAGGAGTCCTTCCATATATTGTTTAAAACTTGGTGAAGGTACTCACTTGGTTTGTAATTTGAGTAAGTAACTGAAAATGCTATATATTATAGTAGCTGGGAGGAGTGAGTTTACATAAAGTGATAATAATCTAGTTATATTTTTGTGTTAAGCACAATATACTTACTGGAAACCCAGAGGTAATAGGTCTATTTTGAATGAGCTTACTTACTCATAAATGAAGAGCTCAAAAGAGAGAAGAGATACAAATAATATTTTTTTTTTGAGACAAGGTTTCTCTTTGTAGTTCAGGCTGAACCTGAGCTCACTAAGTAGCCCAGGCAAGCCTTGAACTCAGCAATCGTCCTGCCTCTGCCTCCTGAGTGCTGGGATTACAGGCATGAGCTACCATGCCCAGCACTGTGGTATGTGGTACTGATTGCTTAACAGACCTAAAAGATAATATTAGAAATAGAATTCTATATGAACTATACCGTAAACACAAACAGAAGTCTAACCACAGATAAAACTTTTGCTTTAACTGTCACACCCAAAGTAGTCTTCACACATGAGAATGACATAGTCCATATACAAGTATTGCTTATATTGATAGCACGTATCTTTTGTTTTCCTATCCTTTTTTGTAGGGCAAATGACGTCATTTTGCTTTTCATGTTGTCGTAGTAGGTCTCTGGGATGCTGCACCTGCCTGTTCACCTGTCAGTTTACCAACATGTTCCATGATTTCTTGGTGTAGACCTCTGGTCAGAAACATTCTGTATTTCCTCCATTATAAATGATCTTTTATGAGTTCCAGCTCCAATCTTCTAAGAGGATTTCTCCGTAGTATTTTCTACTTGTTGTTTTCTTTGTAAACTATCAAACTGTTTATGCCACACATGTTTAGGATTGAGTAAAATGCAACTATTGACCAATGCTTTGTGTTTTGAGTGACATCATAATTGCTTCATAACTTATCAGTGAACATCTATTCTACCTCTTGTTTTGTTGAGGAAATTTCCATCTCAGACTTCCATTTTGTTGAGGTTTTTCTATCAATAATTTCATCATCATTCAAAGTTGACATCAACAGTACCACTTTGATTTTCTTTGTCATATATGAGACCAATGTAAATCTTTCTGAAATCCACACAGTTCTCTATTTTGAAGTTGCAACATTCCTTTGGAATTTCTGCTTTCTTCCTGTGTACAGTGCCAGTGCTTGTGCTCTGTTAGAAAGTGTAACATCAATTAGAAACTGATAAACCAAATGTCAAATATCTCACTTCCCCAGTCTGTCCAAAACATCATTCAGTTTATTACTGTATGAATAAGGACCTTATCACTGAGTTCCAGGATAAATTTCTAAATTGAAAGCATAATGTCTTTCCATTTACAAGGGCACAAAATTTTATGCCATATTTAGACCCAGTCATTTTTCCATAAATCTTTTACTTTCTTGCAATTACCATGAGAAATCCCTGCTAAGCATAGCAGACCTATAAATGCTTTCATTTTTGCTAATTAGGTGTCATAATACACTTTTAATATGGATTTTGATGATATAGAACATATAGAATATTTTACTTGTATTTCAGCCTTTGTCTATTTCATGACATCTTTCATGACATCATTTCTTCTGTTGCAATTTCCAACCCTAAATGGCTGTATTTGCATTCCGTTCAATACATTTACCCCTGCTAAAATCCTCACTATAGTTTTGGACCTAGTTCTAATATAGAATCATTCCATTTTGTTGTATGACCATTTTGCAACATTTCAGCTAGTCAAATATGTCTTCCTATTGCTGGTTTTTGTCAACTGAATCAAGGAAAGTTGCATTCCTTGCACCTATATCAGTCGATTCTTGCTCCCTTTCACTATTACAGCTTTGTCACTGTCACAACTTTGGTTCCCATGGCCAATGTCAAAGTCAATATCATCATCCACCCATGCCACTCTCCTGTTATGAAAACATGTATTTTACCATAATATGTTATCATCATTATCTATGTATGAGTAATCTGTTCTCCCCCAAAAGTTGCAACTCTGTTCTTAATCTGCCAGTTTACTGAATTGAGCTACTTTTACCAGAAGAATAAAAAAAAACTTTTATAAAGCAAATCCTAGAGTGATGTAGATGTATTATAACCTATGAGATACTCATGCAGAAAACTCATGCGATGAGATAAACATGCACAAAACCTGTTAGGTAGAGCATAATGTGGGAGAAATTCAAATCTGACACTTTTGCCCAGATGCACAAACTTTGCTTTTTGTTATATCAAGTGGATAAACATGAAGATTGCTTCCTGTATCTCTCAGGTAAAGGTATTAAGACACACAGCATACTACTTTTACACTGAAGTAAAAATTTTCAAGAGAGGGCCGGAGATTTAGCTCAGTGGTTCTGCTGCCTGCCTAGCAAGCACAAGGTCCCTGGTTCTATCCCAGTAACCACATACAATGATATGATTTTGGGCGTGGTGACTCAAACCCGCCAGCAATCAATACTACATACCACAGTGCTGGGCGTGGTGGCTCATGCCTGTCATCCCAGCACTCGGAAGGCAGAGGCAGGAGGATTGCTGAGTTCGAGGCTTGCCTGGGTTACATAGTGAGCTCAGGGCCAGCCTGAACTACAAAGCAAGACCCTGTCTCAAAAAAAAAATTTTTTTTTCAAGTGAAAAGTATAGGATGAGTTTGTGAAACCCAATATTATATTCCAAGGGCTAAACATTTTATCCCTCCCTAAAAAACTATAGTTATTTTTATCTGTTTGCCTTAGCAAACATATCCAAATAAAGTATAGTGATAGAAAAATAAATGGACTTACTATATTTTTCTAAATGTCTGGAGGACTTTGAGAAATCGGGTAGATGATTAATAAAAAGAAATTTTTCACTTTTGAACAGTGAAATAAGTCATTTAATGACCATATATTTTTCTGAAGATAATAATGAATAAGTCACAAATATTCCACAGAATCACATGAATGTATTTGTGATATTGTAATTGGACAAACAGCTCTAGTATTTTTGAGCTTTTGGTTTTCAATTTATAGTCTCCTCAGTTATCTAAGGCAGGATAACTGTGGAAGAAAAGAAACAGATGACAGCAATACAATAGCAAGAAAAAGAGAAGAGAATAAGGCAGATACACCCTTCTGGGTCCCATCTCTATTGACCACTCCTCCAACCAGAGTTTATCTCCCAACATCATGCGTAGCTATAAGTGCACCACTGATTAATATCATGGCCTTGTAGTCTTATCACCTTCCCAAAGCCCTACGTAGGACTGCATGTAGCTCAGATGGGATAGCTAGACAGAAATTCTGGCATTTCAAATTTCTAACAGATTAGGCATTGCTGCAAAGTCCAAGTTCAAAATCTCCTCTGAGATTTAAGGCAATCTCTTTTCTTTGAGCTCCTATAAAAGTTGTAAAGAAAGCTAACAACTTCCAATATACAAATGGACAGAGTAAACATTCCCATTTCAAAAAGGAGAACCTGGAGGATTAAAAAAAAAAAGGACAAAAGAAAACCCAAAATATAGCAGGGCAAACAATTAAATCCTGTAGTTCCATATGTAGCACCCAAGGCAATGTTTGGTGAGATATGAACTCCAAAGGGTTTAATACAACTCTCCCCCTAAAACATTGCATTCATATTAGTCCTCATGGGTCCTCTACTGGGCTGATTTTCCTCCATCCTTGGAGTATTCCTCTGATGATTCATGGTCCTGGGTTTTCCAACACCCTTGAAACTCTGTAGTACTTTTGACCTCACTTAAAGCAGCTTCATACCTTGCTCTCCCAGGGTGCTCTGGTCGGCCTCGTAGGCCTTTCTCTGCAATCTGGCTGGAAGCCTCCCTGACCTCACAGCTCTCGCAGTCTGGAGTTGTGCAAGCCAGGACCACATGACTGACACTGTCTGCTGCCAGGTGAAACCGTCGTCCAGCCTTTTTTCATTAAGTCTACTCAGGCCTCCAAGTTCCTGGGTGGCTGACCATGATGAAATGAATCCAGGGGACTCAGCTCCACAGGCAACCCTTCTCTAACAGAGTAACCCAGAGCTCTCTTCTCAAAGCAAAATCTTTCAGTCCAACACTGTAGAGGCTGTAGTCTTGCTGTTTCCTGAGATGCCTTCAAGCCATTTTTTCCCCATTGTCTGCTTATAAAATACTAGGCTTCTTGTCAATGTAGATCTTTTCAGCAAAAAGGCTTTCCTCTGTGCCAGCTTTGCAGGTCCCAGCCTCACCTGAGCTTCCTTTCTCACCAAACTCAAAACTCTCAGAGTCATTCAGCTATGCCTGTTTTTCTCAGTTCTCAAGGCAGAGCTGGCTGAAAGCTCCCTAACAATACCCATGCCACAGCCTCAATATTGGACTGCTGTGAAATTTCCTCTACCAGATTAATTAGCCAACCACTCTTCGTCTCAGTCTCTTGGAATATCTCCACACCTGAGGAAATCCAAACAGATTTTCTGCCAGAGCATCACACAGATGGTGTAGAGTCCAGAGGCTGAGGAGGTCCTTCCCAGAACAAAGCTCTCGAGCCTGGTCCATACCAGTTGCATTATTGTGAGCATTTCAGTCTTCTGAGTTCAGGCCAGGATGTCCCATCAGTCTCTCAGAGCCCAGCATTCTAGGGCCACTTTTCCAGCCAGCATCTCTAAACATTTCCAAACCCCCTCTGTGAACCCGTTCCAAAGAGTTCTGAGCCACTTGGTCAGGTAGTCACAGCAATGACTCCACTTGTCTGGTACCAAAATCTGTTCAAGTCCCTTTGCTTATTGCTGGAACAAAATACTCAACACCTGAAAGTTAAAGGTGGAAAGGTTTATTTTGGCTCACAGTTTTTAGAAGTTTCAGTTCGTAGTTGCTTGGCTCCAACACAGGGTAACCTACAGGCTGGGGGGTGGGAAGGCAGAGGAGAAACTGCTCATGGTGTGGCAATACGAAGCAGAGAGAAAGATCAAGGGAGGAGAGAGAGGGCTTCACCTTTCCAGGCCACATCTCTAGTTACCTACATCCTAATCTACTGATGAGCATCGTGCCCCCATGCTGCAATCATTTCCCCAAAGCCTCAGCTACAAGTACATGAGGCTGAGGGAAAGTAGTATAAACCAGTGGACAAATAGTTATAGTGTTTTTGAACTATCTGTAGCATTTATTTCATGGTGGTAACTCTTATAAATTATATGTTGCTTTTGTGACTTTTGAAAGATACATAATTCATAGGCTAACATTCTTAGCTAATTAACATATTTTGTTCAAAAATCCTATTTTTGTTTTCTAATAGTTTCAACTCCTGCATGACTAACAGTTATGTCATGTCCTCAGTGCTGTTTTGATTGAGGGTGAAATTGAAGAGGTTCTCTAAATTCTTCCTGAAGCTCCTCATCTGTTCAGTTAGAGAAAATGTTTTCCATCATTTAAAAAAAAAAACTCTAAAGCCAAAGATTTACCTCAATAGTTCTGGTGCCTGCCTAGCAAGCACAAAGTCCCTGGTTCAATCCCCACTAACCACATACAACAATACTGGGTGTGGTGGCTCATGCCCACCAGCAATCAGTACCACATACCACAAATGCCTGGTTTGGTGGCTCAAGTTTGTAACCCCAGTACTCAGGAGGCAGAGGCAGGAGGATTGCTGAGTTCCAAGCTTGTCTGAGCCACATAGTGAGCTCAGGATCAGCCTAAACGACAAAGTGAGACCCTGTCTCAAAAAATAAAAAATAAAAAATAAAAACCTCTAAATAATCTTAGGGGTCAAGTTGTCATTGTCTTCAACTAGTGCATGATTTGAGGGATTCTATAAAATCTTTAGCACTAAATCCAAGATTAACATTTCCTCCAGTTTTTTCAACAGCCTGTAATCATTTCTATCATATTGTTCTTAAGGCATTTTTTCTTTCAGAGATATATCAGACTCCTGGTTTTCTTTCAAACCACCTGTGAGATCTTTCTTATTTAAATGTCATTCTTCAGAATTTTACTTAAGTCTCAGTATTCTTTTTGCTTCCTTGCTTGCAGAATATGCCTCCAGGGTTTCAGAAGTCCATACTTTTTGTGTAGTCTGTGATACTCCAATGACTCGCCTTCCATGGAAACAATTTTCAAATCAAAATGATCTAAAACTTGCCAGTCTTACCTGAGAACCTGCCCAACATGAATCTTGGCCTTCACACATAATTGATAGCATTTTACCATGGCACATAGCTATCTCTTATAGGAAGTCAAAATTTAAGATTGAAGAAGGTTAATTACTTTATGAAATTTAGCCTTATGAAATTTAACCTTTTCTTTGCTGCATCCATATTATAAACTCAGATTCAGGTAACATAAACCACCCATTTATACTAAGCAAGATGGAAAAAGAAACATCCATATGTGAAAATAATTAATGAGATGTAAAATAAAAGGAAATAAAAGACACAGAACAGGCCGAGGACATAGCTCAGCGGCACCATGCCTGCCTGGCAAGCACAAGGCCCTGAGTTCAATCTTTGATACCCAAAAAACAAACAAACAATGACAGAGAAACTTGCCTGTTTCCATTAGCTTTATTTTCTGGAAGTAGAACTTTCTAATTTGGAAGGTTGCTAATAGGGACAAAAATTAGTGAAAAAAGATCACTAATATTAGTTGACATAATAGCAAATATGTAATGACTTACAAAATTCAAATTTTCATGTCTTGGAACAAACACAGTAGCTAAGGCTTAGGGCCTAATACCCGTTATCTGGTCAAAGTGAAAGA
This sequence comes from Thryonomys swinderianus, assembly GCA_004025085.1. NCBI lineage: Eukaryota > Metazoa > Chordata > Mammalia > Rodentia > Thryonomyidae > Thryonomys > Thryonomys swinderianus. The sequence continues at coordinate 8,038 of PVIC010014947.1, forward strand.
GAAGACAAGTAGTAAGCTCAGGAAGACCAATCAGGAGTATAAATACAGGTTATACAGAGCTAGAGCTCTGGGAAGAAGCCATGATATGAAAACATTTACTTCTTCCATGGTAGTAATTGAAAATATTTGTCAACTATAATAATGTGCTTATTTTCCTGTCTGTGCTGGTCAGAGTGAAAAGACTAACCTTGTCCCCACAGATCACAGCTTCCAGTTGCCTGCAAATCACATTTCATCTTCAAAACCAAACTATTGAGTACATGAATTATTAACACTTATGCAACCATGGATTTGTTATGATTAATGATAATTCTCCAGAGAAGTGGGGTGACATGAAGCAATATTTAATGGGTGATGGTCTCTTTATTTCTATTCAAGAAGGATTCCTTCTTTTTTTCTACAGGGTTTTAAATCACAATGGGACTCTAACTGAAAAAGGAGGAGTAAATGCTTCTAATGTCTTAGAAATGCTTCTGTTGTCTCAGGACCATTTATATGGTCCTGAGAGTCTGTGGGGGAACCAAACAGAAGCCAGATTGCAGAGCAAAGCTACTACAAATGCCACTGGAAAAGGGTAAACAAATAGAGTTTTCAGGAGAAAATTGAATTAAAAGATGGGCTGGAGATTTAGCTCAGTGGTTACAGCGCCTGTCTCACAAGTGCAAGGTCCTGGGTTCGATACCCAGTAATCACATACAGTGCTGGGCATGGTGAGTCACGCCCACCAGCAATCAATACCACATACCACAGTGCCAGGCGTGATGGCTCATGCCTGTAATCCCAGCATTAGGGAGGCAGAGGCAGGAGGATTGCTGAGTTCGAGGCTTTGCCTGGGCTACAGTGAGCTCAGGGCCAGCCTGAACTATAAAGTGAGACCCTGTCTCAAAAAAAATAAAAAGGTTTACCTATACATTGATTAATAAAGATTGGGTTTCTTTTTAAAGATTTTTTAAAGCACTACAATTTGGAAATCTCTCTATCAGACACTGATAATAATCTCTAACTAGTTAAAAAACAAAACACAAAGAAGCAAGTAATTGAAGCCACAGAAAATGATAGATGATCCAAGGGAGATTCTCAGAATGCAGGAGAATAAAATACAAAGGAGGTAGTTACAACTCTATGCATGTTTATGCTTCTGTTACAGTATTGCTTCAAATGGATCAATACCTTTGATATTTATTTTCCTTTTCCATAAAAACCTAAGGTTGTTTTTTGTTTTGTTTTGTTTATGAACTATGTTTATGTTTTTGTTTGTAAAGTGAATATGTCACCCTTGACTATTCTGGTAAAGGAAGAGTATTCAAAGGTGATAAAACTAGATAAGGCTACTTCAGAATTCTCTTACTGGTCTGTTTTTCTGTTTGGGTAAGCTACACCTGGTGAAAGCAAACAAAAACAAAAACAAACATGATTCAAACCATGCTTGAAGGAACATGTTGCCTCAGGTGCTTTCAAATTAATGTCTAGCTAGTCAAACCATCACATGGAAATTGCTCATATTACTCTCATTTCCTGTTTGACATGAAGGGGATTTTAAGAAAGAAGACTCCGGGAAGCTGAAAAAGAGTAGTAAAAATATCATGTTATTCCAGCTGGAGGCATTAAGAAAAGCCTATATAAATTGTATTAGTTCATTTCCATCTTTTAATAATAGAATGGGACACCAGAAGTAGAAAAACAGGGGCTTAAACTAGGCAGAATAATACTACTAAGCAAATTAGGTCTGGTGGTTATGGGGAACAATTAGTTGTGGCTAGAAAACTTAATGTGGTACTCATGGCAGACTAAAAACATTGTTTTATATCTTATGCTTTCCCCCAAACACTTAAAGAAATAACATCTATAAAAGCAAAGAGATCAAGACACAAGAGAAGGAATGTCAAAATTTTGGAAGATAGGGCTGGAGGTTTAGCTCAGTGGTTCCAGCCCCTGCCTACCAAGTGCAAGGTCCCTAGTTCGAACCTGGTAACCACACACAACAATACCAGGTTTAGTGACTCACATCCACCAGCAATCAGTACCGCATGCCACAGTGTGGGGTGTGGTGGCTCACGCCAGCACTCAAGGCAGTCAGGAAGATTGCTGAGTTCAAGGTTTGCCTGGGCTACATAGTGAGCTCAGGGCCAGCCTGAACTACAAAGCGAGACCGTGTCTCAAAAAAAAAAAAAAAGGAAGATAAAGAATTATTGGAAGATTGGAATGACTAAAGAATTGTTAGGGTCAAATCCAAACATAGGTCCCTAGCATGAGTAGAGGAAGCCAAAAAGAAGTAAGCTCTTTCTCAATTTTGGATTTCCTAGTTTAGAAAACTTTTTTGACTACCAAAAATCTGTTCAAGGCAATAGTTGTAATAATTAACTTCTAAATATCATTTTATGATATAAACATCACACCTTTCTCTAAAAATATATGCTATTATTATTATTTGCCAATTTAAAACAGATTAAAAATTTTAAAACAAAATGGTGAGAATACTAATGACTGATATGATTTTAAATAAAAAAATCACAGGTTAAAATTCTTACAGTCATTAAAATTCTTGTAATGATCAGTTACTATTTTATGTCAGGAAAAAATAAAAAATAATATTTCAAAAATGAAGCCAGTTCTTGGGCCGGAGGGTTAGCTCAGTGGTTCCGGCACCTGCCTCGCAAGCGCAGGGTCCTGAGTTCGATCCCCGGTTACCACATATAACGCTGGGCGTGGAGACACGCTCACCAACAATCAACACCGCATACCACAATGCCGGATGTGGTGGCTCACGCCTGTAATCCCAGCACTCAGGAGGCAGAGACAGGAGGATTGCTGTGCTCGTGGCGGCTTGCCTGGGCAGCATAGTGAGCTCAGGGCCAGCCTGAACTACAAAGCGAGACCCTGTCTCAGAAAGCAAAAAAAAAAAAAAAAAAAAAAAAGAAGAAGAAGGAGGAGGAGGAGAAGGAGAAGGAGAGGAAGGGGAAGAAGAGGAAGGAGAAGGAGAAGGAAGAGGAAGAAAGAAGAAAGGAAAAGAAACAACTAATACTGTTAAAATATTTGCAGACCTAGTTTGCTAAACTGTCTCCAGAAATATCCATTTTCTGGAACTCCTGGGTAAGTCTCATTCACTTCTACTCAAATACCTGTCAAATATTGGGACATTCATATGCCCAAAGAACCTAAAGTACAATGAAAAACTCCCTCAGTGCATCTCTTTGTTCCCTTTACTAGGAAAGCATTGTAATATCTTTACTTCACTCCTCTGACTCATTGAGTTGGCTTCTCATGAGAAACCATAAAAGTGGACAAGCAGTGAAACAATTTCCCTCAACTTCACGTTATTTGTTAGTTAACCCAAGTGAGTCACATACTTTTGTATTGAGGATCTAGGAGATTCTTGATAAAGAAGAAACATGTCTTCACTTGAAAATTTAGTCTTGGTCTTTTACCATCTCTCAAGAACTAAAGATAGAACATTTCCTAAACCTGACTTTCAACAACTTTGTGATGTGTTTCCACTTTAATTTATTCACCTAAAGCTTTCCATGCTTTCACTCTTAATAAACACTTCCTAGACTTTCACTTTCACCAGGATCAGCCCTTATTGGACTTGTCTTAGCTTGCTTCTCCTTTCATGTAGGAACTTTTTTTTTTTTTTTTTTTGAGACAGGGTCTTGCTTTGTGGCTCAGGCTGGCCCTGAGCTCACTATGTAGCCCAGGCAAGCCTCAATCTCAGCAATCCTCTTGCTTCTGCTTCCCAAATGCTGGGATTACAGGTGGGAGCCACCACTCCTTGCTCATGTAGGAATTTTTTGATAGCCCATCTTTATTTGCCTAACTAATCTTTTAGTCTACTTCCATTCACTGTTGTACATTGAAAGTTACTGTTTTTCAGACTTGTACTGGAAACAGAAGAATATCAGAATTTATTTTTATTGGTATATTATATATACACCTCACAATTACAATCCACATTGAGAATCTGTACCAGTATATGATACAATTTAATTCTCATTTTTCCCCCTCCCCTACCACCCTACCTCCCCAACCCCTATATACAAAGCATTGTTTCCTGTTTTTAACTTCAAGTTTTTCTTTCTTCATTATTTACCCCTAAGCCCTATTACCCTTTGAATATTTACTATTTTACAAAAATCAATCATGCATTCTAGAACACATTTGTAACTTCAGTTTCTCATATCAGAGAAAATATATGATATTTGCACATCTGTGACCTATTTATTTCACTTATGAGTATGTCCTGAACGTATGTCCATTTGAGTATAAATGATTCAATCTCATCCTTCTTTATGGCAGAGTAACATTACATTTTATTTTAAAAAACACATTTTTATCCAGTCTAGAGTTGATGGGCATTTTGGTTGTTTCCGAGATTTAGCTATCACAAACTGAGCTGCTATAAATGTGGGTGCACATATATCACTGTGATAGAAATCTTGTAATTTTTTTGTATATGTCCCCAGCAGGGGAATAGCAGGGTCAAATGGAACCTCTAATCCTAGTTTTTTTAAGAATCTCCACACTGATCTCCATAATGTTTGTGCTAGTCTACATTCCCACCAATAGTGGAGAAAGGTTGCTTTTTCTCTACAACCTCACCAGCATTTGTTGCTGGCTAATTTCAAGATGGCAGCCATTTTTATGGAGTAAAATGAAATCTCAGTGTTCATCTGCATCTCTCGAATAGCCAGTGACATTGAGCATTTCTTCATATACTTCTTAGCTGCTTTTATTTCTTCCTCTGAAAAGTATCTGTTCATTTCAGATGCCCATTTTTGAACTGGGTCTTTAAATTTGGGGGGACTGATTTTTTTTAAGCTCTTTATTTATTCTAGATAGTAGCCCTTTGTCTGAGGACTTACTGGTAAAGATTTTTTCCCATATTGTTGGTTACCTTTTTACTCTGCTGATGGTTTATTTTGATGTGCAGAAGCTTTTTAATAGAAAGAGATCCCATTTGCTGATGTCTTCTAATAGTTCTCATGCTATAGAGGTTTTGTTCATAAAGTCTTTCTATAAGCCAATGTCTCCAAGAGTTTTACCTAACCTGTTTTGCAGCAGGTTTAGTGTCTCTGTTTTAATATTTAGGTCTCTCATCCACTTTGATTTTAGTTTAGTACACAGTGAAAGACATGGATCTAGCTTCAGTCTTCAGCAGGCTGAAACCCAGTTTTTCCAACACCACTTGTTAAAGAGGCTATCTTTCCTGCTTTGAGGATGTTTGGCTCCTTTGTCAAAGATAAGATGGCTTAGTGTATTCGGCATTGTTTCTGAATCTTCTAAACTGTTCCACTGATCCTCAGGTCTGTTTCTTTGCCAGTACCATGCCGTTTTTATCACAGTGGCTTTGTAATAAAGTTTCATGTTTGGGAAAATGATACCCCCTGCCATGTCCTTGTTTCTTACAATTGCTTTTGCCATTCTGGGTCTCTTGTGGCTCCAGATTAATTTTTGGATGTTTTTCTCTAGATCTGTAAATATGCAGTTGGGATTTCAATTGGGATTGCTTTGAATCTAGATAGTAGTTGTGGGAGTAAAGCCACTATGACGATGTTGGTTCTTCCTATCCATAAACAAGGGATGTCTTTCCATTTTCTGATATCCTCTTCAATCTCTTTTTTCAGAGTGTTGTAATTTTCAGAGTAAAGGTCCTTTACCTCCTTTGTTAGATTGACTCCTAGATACTTCATTTTTCTGGATGCTATTGTAAATGGGACTGAGTCCACAGTTTCTGTCTCTATCAATCTATTATTGTATATAAAAATGCAATTGATTTTTCAGCATTGACCTTGTATCCAGTTACGGTACTAAATTTGGTGATTAAGTCTAGCAGTTGGTTGATAGAGTTTTTAGGGTCTTCTAGATAAAGTATCATGTCATCAGAAAATAATGACAGTTTAACTGCTTGTTTTCCTATCTTTATTCCATTTATTTCTTTTGATTGTCTAATTGCAATGGCTAATGTTTCTAGCACTATATTGAACAGGAGCAGTGACAGTGGACATCCTGTCTTGTTCCTGATCTTAATGGGAAAGATTTCAGTTTTTGACCATTAACGATGATGCTGGCTGTTGGTTTCTCTTAAAAAGCTTTTATTAGCCAGGCGTGGTGGCTCACGCCTGTGATCCCAGCACTCAGGAGGCAGAGGCAGGAGGATTGCTGAGTTCGAGGCTTGCCTGGACTACATAGTGAGCTCAGAGCCAGCCTGAAATACAAAGTGAGACCCTGTCTCAAAAAAAAACTTTTATTAGGTTAAGATACAGTCCCTCTGTTCTGATTTCTGTAGGGTTTTGATCATGAATGGGTGTTGGATTTTGTCAAATGCTTTCTCTGCATCTATTGAGATGATTATATGGCTTTTCTCTTTGTGTTGATATAGTGAATAATGTTTATTGATTTACATATGTTGGACCATCCTTGCATCCCTGGGATGAATCCAACTTGGTCAGGGTGTATGATCTTCTTGATAATTCTCTGTATTCTGTTTGCTAGTATCTTGTTGAGGATTTTTGCATCAGTGCTCATTAGGGAGATTGACCTGTAGTTCTCTTTTTGAGTTGGGTCTTTTTCCCCTTTTAGAATCAAGGAAATGGTTGCTTCACAGGATGAATTTGGGAGTACTGCTTCCCTTTCAATTTAATTAAAGAGTTTGAGAAGTAGTGGTATTAACTCTTCTTTGAAAGTTTGTAGAATTCACTGGTAAAGCCATCAGGACCAGGGCTTTTCTTTGTTGGTAGGTTTTTTATTACATGTTCAATTTCACAAATTGATATTGAGGTATTTAACATTTTTATATCCTCTTCATTCAGCTTTGGAAGTTCATATGTGTCTAGAAATGTATCCATTTCTTCTACTTTTTCCATCTTATTGGAATCCAGATTTTCAATGTACATGTTTATTATCCTCTGGACTTCCATTGGATCTGTGGTGATTTCCCCTTTTTCATTCCTAATAGCATGGATTTGAGCCTTTTCCTTCCTTTGTTTAATAAGGTTGGCTAGGGGTCAGTCAATTTTGTTAATCTTTTTGAAGAACCAACTCCTGGATTCATTGATTTTTTGTATGGGTCTCTTAGTCTCCATTGAATTAATTTCTGCCCTGATCCTTACAATTTCCTCCCTAGAATGAGCTTTGGGTTTCTTTTTCTCCTCTTTTTCTAGTAGTTTGAGGCTTAGCATTAGGTTGTTTGTTTGAGCTTGCTCTATTTTCCTAGTTGTAGGCATTTACTGCTATGAATTTCCCCCACAGAACTGCTTTCATTGTATCCCATAAATTTCTGTAAGTTGTACTGGGATTATCATTTAATTGTAAAAACAGTTCATTTTCTTTCCTGATTTCTTCTGTGATCCATTGGTTGGTCAGCAGAGTATTATTCAATCTCCATGTATTTATGACCATCTTGGGGTCTCTTTTGCTATTCAGCTCCGATTTCAAGGCATTATGGTCTAATAGTATACAAGGGATAACTTCAATTCCTTTGCACTTGCTTAAACATGTTCTATGAACTAGTATGTGGTCTGTCTTGGAGAATGGCCCATGGGCAGCTGAGAAGAATGTGTACTCTGATTTTTTTGGATGGAATACTCTCTAGGCATCTATTAAGTCTATTTGTTCAAAGGTTTGGTCCAGTTCAAGTACTTCATTATTGATTTTTTTTGTCCAGTTGATCTGTCTAGTTGTGACAGCAGGGTATTGAAGTTCCCAACTACTATTATAGTGCTTATCAGAGTTTTCATATCTGTTAGCATTTGTTTTATATAGTTGGTTGTGTTGGAATTTGGTGCATAAATATTTCTAAATGTCATCTCTCTCTTGGATTGTTCCCTGTACAAGGACGTAGTGTCCTTCTTTGTCTCTCTTAATCAATTTTTGGCTTGAAATCCATTTTGTCTGCAAGTAGGATAGCCACTCCTGCTTTTTTACAGTTTCCTGTCACGTGGAGAACTGTATTCCATCCTTTTACTTTCAGTCTGTGGCTTTCTTTCTGAATTAGCTATTTCTTGTATGCAACATATTGTAGTATCTTGTTTCTTAAGCCATTCTGCCAGTCTGTATCTTTTAATTGGCTCATTGAGGTCATTGACATTAATGGTTATGACTGATATCCCTGATTTATACCTGGCATGGTGTTATCCTATTCTTGGCTCTTTTTTTTCTTCGCTTTTCCCCTTTCCACTCAGTTTCTTGTCTTGCTTACTAAATTCACTCTGCCAGGTCTCATGAGTTTGTGACCTTCATTGTTTTTTTCCAAGATATTCTTTAGAATGATTTGGAGTGCAGGTTTTGTCACTGAGAAGTTGTTCAGGGGTTTTTTGTCATGAAAGTATCTTATTTCTCCATTGATTTTGAAAGATAGTTTTGCAGGATACATCAATCTAGGTTGGAGGTTGTTTTCCTGCAATGCTTGAAACACTTCCCTCCAGGCTCTCCTTGTGTTGAATGTTTGCATTGAAAAGTCTGTTGTGATCCTGATGGGCTTCCTTTTGTATGCTTTTTTTTCTTTTCCCTGGCTGTTTTCAGTATTTTGTTCTTTTGTTGGATATCTGGAACCTTGATAATTGTGTGCCTGGGTGTAGATTTTTTTAATATAACAGGCTTTTGGAGACCTCTATGCCTTGTTTATCTGTATGTGCAACTCTTTTCCTTTTCCTGTGAAGTTTTCTGCCATTGTATCTGTGAACAGTTTTTTATGTCTTTTACACTGTCTCCTGCTTCTTCACTGACTCTAATCAGCTTTATGTTATTCTTCTTTGAGTCATCTAGGAGCTGTTGGATTGATTTCTCATGGTCCCTTGCCATTTCCATAAGTTATTCCTTTTCTGTTCATTGGCTGTGAGTCTGTCTTCTAGGTCTGAAATCTGGTTTTCTGCTTCATTCATCCTACTTCACAAACTTTCATTCTCATTTTTGATCACCTGGACTCTGCTTGAAGCTCTTTACAATGTTCCATTGCTTTTGTTATCTGAGCCTCTGTGATGTTCCTGATCTCTGCTTTAATGAAGTCCTTCACTGTGAACAGTATCTCTGTTTTCATCTCAGAGCTCAGTTCTGATTTTCACTTTAGTAGATCTGCTTTTATTACCTGTTCAGAGTGTCCTGGTGATTGAGATTTATTTTGCTCCATTTTCTTTTTCCCTGAATTCCCCTGTGGTGGTGATTTTTGTGCCTAGGTTCTTGAATTTTTTCTCATATCTGTTATGCTGGTGAAGACTGTAAATCACTGCGCAACCTAAGTGGTGCTTACCCAGATTTGTGCAAATAGGAATTGAGCTCCCACGAGGCTTCTGGCCTGAGTCCAATGGTGGGTAGGCTAGAATCGCTTGGGGCGGATGGATGTCCCACAGGGCAGCTGGCCTAGGTCCAGTGACAGGCAGGCTTCTTGCAGGTGGTGGAAGTCACTGCACGGCCTCTGAGATTCTTACCCAGACCCACCTGAGTGGATGGAGGTCCCTGGGTCAGCTGGCCTAGGTCTAATGGCAGACAGGCTGCTTGCAGGTGGTGGAAGTCACTGAGCAGCCTCTGCTGGGCTTACCCAGATTCACCCAGGGGAAGTGGAGCTCCCAAGGGGCATCTAGCCCGCCTCCGGTGGTGGGTCTGCTGTTTGCAGGTGGCAAAAGTCACTGTGCACCCTTTGCAGGGTTTACCCAGACCTGCCTCGGTGGATGGAGGTCCCTGGGTCAGCTGGCCTGGATCTGGTGGCAGGTGGGCTTCTTGCAGGTGGTGGAAGTCACTTGAACATCAGAATTTTAAAAATTCAGGTAGCAAGTATGGTATCCATAAAAGAGCTGAAGATTGCAGACTTAATCAAACTTTGCCTTCTTTGTGTGATCCTTTTGTTCTGTTTTATATCTTTGTCATGTATATATATTGTTGTAAACCTGGAAGATGTATCAAGAGATAGACTCTTACTAACAAATGCTTGATAAACAACTTCCTTTTATTTTATTCCTGAGGACATAGAAAAAGGGATGAATATAAGAAGACATTTTAAAGAGGGAATAACAAACAGGGGATGGGGCCACAGGGTTAGCTCAGTGGTTCTGGCACCTACCTTACAAGCACAAGGTCCTGAGTTCTATCCCCAGTAACCACATACAATGCTGGGCGTGGAGACTCATGCCCACCAGCCATCAGTACCACATACCACAATGCCAGGTGTGGTAGCTCATGCCTATAATCCCAGCACTCGAGAGGCAGAAGCAGGAGGATTGCTGAGTTCGAGGCTTGCCTGGGCTACATAGTGAGCTCAGGGCCAGCCTGAACCTCAAAGCGAGACCCTGTCTAAACAAACAAACAAACAAACAAAAAACGGGGTGAAACATACACAGTATGAGAAAGCAAAGGCAAAATTGCACTTAAAGAAATACTAAAAAGGCCCAATTTAGTGATGACCTGCAGAGCAAGATTGGATTGAGGAGTATCTGGAAGTGAACCACAACAGCAGTGTGCCAGTAGTATTTGCTTGAGCAATGACATTACATCACATAGAGATCACTTGAAACCTAGAGTTGTCAGTCTTTCCTGGGAATTTTCCCCTGGCTGACTGGCTGAGACAGAAATGTGAAAGTACACTTGTCACGAATGTCAAAGTCTGTGTTCTCCAGTGAAGTTTCCTAGCTCAGAAAAATACCTCATTTGTCAGAGCCAGACTTGTTTCTGGAACTAGTGACTCCTTACGGTCTTCATAAATTAGGCCATCGTTCATTCTGCTACTGTGAGTGTTGTCTACCAGTAGCTGAAAACACTTCATAAGCACTTGATGTGGCTTAGAGACACTTATCTCTTTATAACTATTATTTATTAACATATATACTTTAAAAGTATATATATTAAAAAGTATATATATAAGTATATATATACTTTATATATAAATAAGTATACTTATATATAAGTATACTTATATACTTATATATATATATATATACTTTTGTCTTTTAATCACAAGGGATATAAAAAGTGCTACAAACCAAGGTGTATATACACATTGAAATGGATTTTTATATAATCTATTGAAGAGAGTAGAATTATGAAGAGTTAAGTCAGATTTGTGTGACTGAGGGTAACTTGATATATGTCTGTTTCTGGAAGGACTGGTTACCTTCCCCGAAGCAGTAAACTTTGATATGAAGCAGAATACCACAAGCATGGGGTTCAACACTGAACCCCTAGCCAGGTCCAGGGAGCCTTAATGTGCAGAGTCACATACACCTTTGGGCACAGGCCATCTTTGTCTCACATGGTATAAAATAAGGCCCAAGTAAGAAAGCAGGAGAAAAAGCAGCAGGACAAAGATTCTCCAATCCATGCCTCATTATGGTGTGTGTTGTTTTATCTGATGATGCACATCTGCTAGAATTAGGTCCCAGACCAAGATCTCCTTGTGGCAAGTGTTGCACCTTGATCTGGACCAGTTTTAATGTTTGATTTTGTATTTAACTGTCTTTTTTTCAGAGTCTTCTTCTATTCTATTAAACTTTCTATTTCTAATCCTGGAGTGCTATGCACTGACTTTATTTGTGGATTGAACTTCACAAACTAATTAAAGGAGCACCTCTGTGGACAAATTTGCTTGGTTGAGACATCTATGCGATTACTTCATTTGATGTATTAGTGTATTTTAGGAGGTATAATAAGATAACTGAGGCTGGACACTTAATAATACCAAGAGGTTTATTTTGCACACAGTTGTAGATGGTTGAGGTCATGCTGCTGGCTTCAGCTTAGCTCTGATAAGGACCTCGTAGTATGATTGGAACACAGGAAAGAGAAAGATCACACTGTAAGACACTTACCTGAAGGATGAGGAGGGGCCAGTCTTGATGTTTATGTAATAGCCTTCTCCATAAGATCTAATGAGGGACTCTATTTCTTCCAAAGGCAACACTCCCCACGACCTAGGATTTCCTATTAGGCTCCACCTTCTAGAGGTTCCACCTCCTATCAACAGTACCAGATAGGGAATCAAGATTTCAATACATAAATTCTATGGCAAAAGCCATTTCCAACACCTTCTCATTCATACTTCTTGGTCAAACTCCACTGCATTTATTCCACCCCAAATAGTTCCAAAGTTTTCACCCATTCCAGCGCTGCTCAAAAGTCTGAAGCCTCATTTGAGAGTCAAAACAAATCTTTCAGTTGTGAGCCTTTTTTTTTTAAGTTATATATTTCCAAGCACAGCAGGGATAAAGGATAAATAGGATGGGATAAACTAGAGACAGTAATAAACTAAACATTCCTTAACATGTGCTGAAAAAAAGTCATAATCACAGCATAAGCAAAGCACAAAGAAGTATCCACTGAATCCTGTAGGCCCAAGTCTAGCACTCGGTGCCCATGGTGGTGACTGATGAACCCCAGGCTTTGGGCTGTCCCCACCTCATGACTTCACTGGTCACAGAGCACATGTAAAGAACTGGTGTGACCTACTGCTAAAGAGTTTATTTTCTGGAACCCCAACTTCAGCTCCATTTCTATAGCTCTCTTAAGCACATTTTTTTTTTCAGTAGAGAATCTATGCAGAAATTCTGTGGAAAACTTCTGCCTGCTTTTCCTTTCCTTAAGCTTTCCTTTGAAATTTTGATGGAGGCATCCAAGATTCTCTAAGTTTTACATTCTGTACACTTAACAAATGAGAACCTTGTGAATGGCAACGTCTGATGCTGGCCTGAGCTTGAACCTTGGCTGCTGTGGATGCAGGGCATTTCACAGGAAAGCCAGAACGGCAAGGGAGCCCTGGGCAGTTAGACCATTCAGGAAGCCCTGGGCCTAGTCCCTGAATCAAACCTGCTACTGGGACTGTGATGAAAGGTTTGCCTTTGGAGATTTCTGAGAAACTTCCTGGGCTGATTTATACATCGCTTCAATACTGGGGGGAAAAAGAGTAGTCTTCATTTGCATTGAAGATCTCTTATGCTTGATTAATCAGATGTTTTACAATGCTTCAAGCTGCTGTCTTTATCCTTTTACAAATTATATTGTGTCTAGATCTGTTTCCATTTATTCTATTTTGAGTAGCCTAGAAAGCTGTTCTGTTTGAATAAGGAGGTAAAACAAAGGCCATGGTCTGCCCTGATTCCTCAGGGAAGCACCAGTCTGCTCAAAATCCTAACTAGAGTCTTTGAAGAGCAATCTGTGAATTAGTCTTCTGGCACCAACAAGGCACTTGCCACCCTCCCAATAGCTGTCACTGGGCTTCTGTGCTGGGGAACAGTGAATACCAGTCAGACGTGTAAAGTCACCACAACATTCTCTTCCCAAATTCCAGCTGGCTTTTTCTTCAGTGAGCAGTTGTCAGCTTGTATCCTTTGGAGAATATTCTACATTACTGAAAGTAGATTCTGCCAGTATTTGCCAACTGGTTTCAGTGGAAAAACTATATTGTCTTGTCAGCATAAAGAAAGCCCCCAGAAATATATGTTAAGTCACCACATCATTCTCTTCCCAAATTCCAGCTGGCTTTTTCTTCACTGAGCAGTTGTCAGCTTGTAAGCTTTGGAGAATATTCTACATTACTGAAAGTAGATTCTGCCAGTATTTGCCAATGACTTTCAGTGCAGAAAGCTCCAGAAATATATAGGACCTCATTATGCATATGTTACTATGTATAATGACAATGAGGAAAAACTAAAAGAGTAATAAATATAACTAGGCAAGAAATAATAGGTAAAAACTTCTGAAATTTATTTTTTAAAAACTAATAACCTAGATTTTTAGGTAGTATAATAAACTAAAACAAGATAACAAGAAAACACTGATAAACACAATATATCAAAGTAAAAAATGATGAAAATCTGAGATAATGAGAAAATCTGAAAGTAGCAAAAAAATGTTACTTATACAGGAACTATGACTTCTCTGCAGAAAAAAAAACAGAACAAAAGGAAGTGGGAAAATATTCAAAATGCTTAAAGAAAAAATCAGCAAACAAGGATCCCATATGTATTAAAACTAGCTTTCAAATAAGACAAAATAAAGACTTTCTATGATAATCATAAATTGAGGAATGTATTATTATTCTGTATACCTGATTTGAAAAAAATAAACATCAATCCAGATAGTTGGGCATGCAAATAGAAGTAGTATTTACTTGACAGCATGAAAGTTACCCAGAAATCACAAATATATTACCTGAAAAAATGGCACAAATACCCACAGTCCCCACATCTGCTACAATACCTTCTTTCTTCAGTCTGTACCTAGAAGCTCATAGGAAGTGTCCTGTAGTCAGATGACAGAAAAAAAGAGAACTAAGTCCTGGTTCACAAATGGCTTTGCAAAATATACAGGCACCACCCATGAGTGGACAGCTATGATATTCCAGCCACTCTGGGATATCCCTGAAAGACAGTGATAAAAGATCTCTGCAGAAGACATAACTTTAAGTGGTGTAGCTTCTTGTGCTCTTTATTTGGAAAGGATTACATACTATACATGTACTATAATGAGTGGTTTGGTTGAAAGATCAGGGCCTTAGAAGGAATATGACTTAAAAATTGGTGACAAAATGGTGCTTTATGTTTATTGATTTACATATGTTGAATCATTCTTGCATCCCTGGGATCAATCCAACCTGGTGAAGGTGTATGATCATCATGATAATTCTCTGTATTCTATTTACCGGTATCTTATTGAGGATTTTTGCATCCATGTTCATTAGGGAGATTGGCCTGTAGTTCTTTTTTTTTGTTTTTTTTTTTTGGTTGGGTCTTTCTCCCGTGGAATCAATGTAAATATTGCTCACAGGAATGAGTATTGCTTCCTTTACAATTTCATTAAAAAGTTTGAGAATTAGTGGCATTAACTCTTCTTTAAAAGTTTTGTAGACTTCAGCAGCAAAATCATCAGATCCAGAGCTTTTCTTTACTGGATTTTTTTTTTTTTTACATTTTCAATTTCACAGATTGAGATTGAGGTGTTTAATATTTTTATATCTTCTTTTTTCAACTTTGGAAGTTCATATATGTCTACCAATCTATCCATTTCATCTATAGTGTCCATCTTATTGGAATACAAATTTTCAAAGTACATGTTTATTATCCTTTGGACTTCCACTGGATCTGTGGTAATTTCCCCCTTTTCATTCCTACTAGTATGGATTTGAGCCTTTTCCTTCCTTTATTTAATAAGGTTAGATAAGGGTCTGTCAATTTTGTTTATCCTTTCAAAAAACCAAGTCTTCTTATTGTCTGATTGGGCTGGTTACTGTACCATCTCCATTGTCCAATGACTTTGAGAGGGTGAGTGGGGACACAGAGTCACAACTCCCAGACTCCATGTGAGTTGAGAAGCTTCCCATTTATTATGAAAGTTACAGGTTTGGGATGTGATTGGATGAGGGGGCAGGACCAGTGCTCACAGTGGGGTGTGATTGGGTGCAAGGGCAAAAGTAGCATTTACCAATGTATGATTGGTCTGGGTCATCTGCATCAACTGTGTCATCTGTGTCATCTGTGTTGTGGTGGCTTCTTAAAGGGCCACTGTATCTATTCTTCCACCAGGAGTGAGAGGAAAAAAGAGAAGAAGTGGAAGTACCTGGAGAACAGTTTGGCCACATCTTCTATTTGTTGATTTTTTTTTTTTTGAGACAGGGTCTCGCTTTGTAGTTCAGGCTGGCTCTGAGCTCACTATGCAGTCCAGGCAAGCCTCGAACTCAGCAATCCTCCTGCCTCTGCCTCCCAAGTGCTGGGATTACAGGCATGAGCCACCATGCCCGGCTATTTGTTGATTTTTATGTATCATTCTTTTAGTCTCCATTGTATTAATTTCTGTTATGGTCCTTATAATTTCATCCCTAGCATGAGTTTTGGGTTTGTCTTGCTTCTTTTTTTCTAGTACCATGAGGTTCAGAATTAGATTATTTCAGCTTGCTCTGTTTTCCTGGTATAATCAATAAATGTAATACACCATATTAACATACTCAAGGACAAAAACCATATGGTTATCTCAATAGATGCAGAAAAAGTGATGACAAAATCCAATGCCCATTCATGATCAAAATCAGAATAGATGGACTGTATCTCAACCTAATAAGAGCTTTTTAAAAGAAACCGTCAGTATCATCCTAAATGGTCAAAAACTGAAATCTTTCACACTAAGATCAGGAACAAGACAAGGATGTCCACTATCTCCACTCTTGTTCAATACAGTGCTGCAAACATTAGCCACAGCAGTTAGACAAGAGAAAGAAATAAAATGAATAAAGACAGCAAAGGAAAAAGTTAAACTGTCATTATTTGCTAATGACATGATGCTCTATATAGAAGGTCCTAAAAACTCAACCAAAAGTTTGATAGACTTAATCGGCAAATTTAGTAGTATAGCTGAATACAAGGTCAATGCTCAAAAATCAATAGCCTTGGGCCAGAGATTTAGCTCAGTGGTTCTGCACCTGCCTTGCAAGCGCAAGGTCCAGATTTCAGTCCTGGTAACCACATACAATGCTGGGTGTGGTGACTCACACCCACCAGCAATCAGTACCACATGCCACAGTGCCAGGCATGGTGGCTCACACCTGTAATCTCAACACTCTGAGCACTTGGGAGTCAGAGGCAGGAGGATTGCTGAGTTCAAGGTTTGCCTGGGCTACATAGTGAGCTCAGGGCCTGCCTGAACTACAAAAGCAAGACCCTGTCTCAAAAAAAATCAATAGCCTTTTTATACACAAATAATAGACTCATTGAGAGAGAAATTGGGGAGTCAATTTCTTTCACAATAGTGCCCCCCAAATGAAATATCTAGGAATCAGTCTAACAAAGGAGGTAAAAGACTTCTATTTTGAAAACACTGAAGCACTCTGAAAAAGAAGATTGAAGAGGCTATCAAAAAATGGAAAGACATCTCTTGGTCCTGGTTAAGAAGAACCAATATCCTCAAAATGGCTATACTCCTACAACTGCTATATAGATTCAATGCAATCCCAATTGAAATCCCTACATCATACTTCACAAAGCTAGAGAAAATAATCCAAAAATTTATTTGGAACCACAAGAGGCAGAATAGCAAAAGCAATTCTAGGCAACAAGGACATGGCAGAGTGTATCATGATCCCCAACTTGAAACTATATTATAAAACCACTGTGACAAAAACTACATGGTACTGGCAAAGTAACAGACCTGAGGATCAATGGAATAGATTAGAAGATCCAAAAACAACTCCAGATACACTAAGCCACTACCTTATCTTTGACAAAGGAGTCAAACACCCTCAGTAGAGGAAAGATAGCCTCTTTTAAAAAAAAAAAAAAAAGGTGCTGAAGAAACAGGGCTTTAACCTGCCAAAGGCTAAAGCTAGACCTATCTCTTTTAACGTGTCCTAACCTAAAATCAAAGTGGATTAGAGACCTAAACATTAAAACAGAAACACTAAACCTGCTGCAAAACAGGTTATGTAGAACTCTTAGACACATTGGTTTAGGGAAAGATTTTATGAACAAAACCCCTATAGCAGATGAACTAGCAGAAGGAATCAACAACTGGGCTCTCATCCTAATAAAAAGCTTCTGCACAGTAAAAGAAACCACCAGCAGAGGAAAAAGACAACCAACAGTATGGGGAAAAAAATCTTTACTAGATGTTTCTCATACAATGGGCTACTATCTAGAACATATACAGAGCTTAAACAGTCAGTCCCCCTATTTTAAAGACACAATTCAGAAATGGGCAGCTGAAATGAACAGACACTTTTCAGAAGAAGAACTAAAAGCAGCTAAGAAGCATATGAAGAAATGCTCAACATCACCAATCATTCGAGAGATGCAGATGTAGACAACACTGAGATTTCATCTCACTCCACAAAGAATGGCTGCTATCATAAAATTAACTAGCAGCAAATGCTGGCTGTGAAATAGTAAGGCTGTGAAGAGAAAGGAACCATTCTCCACTATTGGTGGGAGAACCAACTGGTAAACCACTATGGAGATAAGTGTGGAAATTCCCCAGAAAATTAGGATTAGAGGTCTCATTTGACTCTGTTTTCTCCTGCTAGGAATATATTCAAAGGAATTAAAAGAATCATATCGTGAAGTCATATGTGCACCCATGTTCATAGTAGCTCAGTTTATGATAGCTAAATCTTGGAAACAACCTGAATGCCTATCAACTGGTGACTAGATAAAGAAGATATGGGGTTTTAAAAATAATAAAATGGAGTATTATTTAGCCATAAAGAATGATAAATTGGAGTAATTTATACTCAAATGGATGTACCTTGAGGACATACTCATAAGTGAAATAACTAGGTCACAGATGTATAGATGCCATATCTTTTCTCTAGTATGAGAAACTGAAGATGTAAATGAGTCCTAGAATCTATGATAGATATTGTGAAATAGAAAATATTCAAAGAGTAATGGGGCTTAAGGGTGAATAATGAGGGGAAAGAAAAAATGTGACAGTAAACAAAAGGAAACAAAGCTTATGTATATAGGGGTTGGGGCTTGTAGGGTGAGCAGGAGAATGGGGAAAAACTGAGAATTAAGTCCTGTCATATACTGGTACAAATTCTCAATATTAAGTGTGATTATGATGTCCATATAAAATGTACCAATAAAGATTCAAATCTCAAAAAATAATTGGTGATAAAAGGGGAAAAAACATATAAGAAAGCTGTATGAATGGATTAAAAACATAGAGAAACTTGTGCAAATAAAGGGTGTTCTTTCTAAAGGAGAATTTTAATATTCAAATGTATAGGATAGTCCATTCTATAAATACTAGTCAGCCTTTTTCTCCATCTACTCACATCATTTCCAATGAGCTCATGAATAAATTGATCAGAGTAGCAAGGATAGAAATTATGCATGACTTAACAACATCATATACTTTTTTTTTTTTGAGACAGGGTCTCACTTTGTAGTTCAGGCTGGCTCTGAGCTCACTATGTAGTTTAGGCAAGCCTCGAACTCAGCAATCCTCCTGTCTCTGCCTCCCGAGTACTGGGATTACAGGCATGAGCCACCACACCTGGCACTGTGGTATGTGGTATTGATTGTTGATGGGAGTGAGTCTCCACGCCCAGCATTGTATGTGGTTTCCAGGGATCGAACTCAGGACCTTGCACTTGCGAGGCAGGCGCTAGAACCACTGAGCTAATCCTCCAGCCCCATATACTTTTTTTTTTTTTTAGAGACAAGTTCTCATTTTCAGGCTGGCCCTGCACTCACTATGTAGCCCAGGCTAGCCTTGAACTCAGCAATCCTCCTGCCTCTGCCTCCCGAGTCCTGGGATTACAGGCGTGAGCCACCACACCTGGCAATCATCATATACTTTTATTTAACAATGCAACCTGGCTGTAATGACTTGTTAGTGTCCTTTTTGCAGTAGCAGAGTGAACAGTATTGCATAATTTCCTCAGATAGATAGCCATTGGTGGGATATTGATTACACTTGATCTCTTCCGACACAAAATGGGCAGCATTTTATCCCCAATAAGATAAACAGTTGGGCCAGAGATTTTAGCTCCAGCACCTGCCTTGCAAGAACAAAGTCCTGAGTTCGAGCCCAGTAACCACATAAAATAATGCTGGGTGTGGAGACTCACGCCCACCAGCAATCAGTACCACATACCATAGTGCCGGGCATGGTGGCTCACGCCTGTAATCCCAGGACTCGGGAGGCAGAGACAGGAGGATTGCTGAGTTCGAGGCTTGCCTGGGCTACATAGTGAGCTCAGGGCCAGACTGAGCTACAAAGCAAGAACCTGTCTCCAAAAAGAAAAAGAAAAAAAAGATAAACAGTAACTTTGGGTTCAGGTTTTCTTTCCTTGCACACAATACTTTGACCAGAAGCCCTGTTTGGGGTCTTATAGGGTACCTTATACACTATTATGACTTATCACATAGCATTGCTTCAGTCAAGGATCTCACTTTGTAACCAGGGAAGTGACAGTGGGTTTAGGCTCATGAAATTGACAGTTTATACCATGTTCTCTACAATTCCGAAGCCACCTGGATTGATAAAATAGTGGGATTATTGCAGATAGCTAAATTAGTTAGAAATTATTATAAGGCATTTAGTCAAAGCTGGGCCTTCAGGATAGAAAAACAATTGAGGTATATTCACTGATTAACATTATGAAAAGAGAAATACTACTACACTTAAGTACTTCCCCTAAAGATGAATAGCAGTAATTGACATTATAAGTAGATATCAATCTCCCTAGTTCATTTCCTTTCCAGAAATTCCTTATGTACAAGTTGTTTTCCCATTTGATTCTCATTTATTAATATTACCTGGGCGATTGTACTTGTGATCATATTGGTTGTTTATGGTTCTGTCCCACCTGATGGCCACTTTGTAATTTTCTATTGGGTCTCACAGTTCTGTTTCTCTTTGTACCCACCCTATTTCATGGTTTTTCCCTATAAAACATCTTTGAAAAGCAAGTGGTGGGCAACCAGCTTTCTAGTCCCCCTTTGTCTTAAACAGAAGCTATCTTTCTCCCAATAAATTTTTCCCACTCACCCTCCATTGTTCCTAGAATTCATTCTTCAGTTTTATAGAACATAAACTCATGTTTTTTATATTTAAAGGTTGGGAGTTATAATATTTCCTTTCTCTGGATTATTTTTGCCTATTTGGATTACTTGCCCTATACTATTTTTTGATTACTTGGCACCCTATGACATTTTTTAAGACATTAGCGTGCCAAACTGGCAACAATATTTTGCAGTCCTGGAAAAGTTTCTCCAGAAGTGTGTATGTACTCTGAGTCAGTATCTGACTTATGGTACTGGTCCTCTGACAGTCAGAATTCATGGGTCAAGGATTGAAAATAGGAATGATATCAGTCACTTGTACCCTTAATGACTCATTTTCAAAATTTTTGTTTCTTATTCCTGTGCCATTATGTCTGCCTGCGTAGACACTTTGGTTATAGAGGAAAGAAATTTTCTACTAGGAGACACAGCAGTGTCTCCGCTGAATTGGAGGTTAAGACTGCCACCCAGCCGCATGGGCTTGCTCATTCTTCTGAGTCTCAGACAAAGACATGAGTTACACTATTGGCTGGGTTGATTGGTGAAGATCACAGAGTCTTCCTCAGAGCTTCCCTTTGTAACATTATGTCCTATGAGTTACACAACTGTCTGGGTTGACTAATCAGAACAACAGTATCCAGTGATCTAAGTGAAAAATACAACTGAATCCAGATAGAACTACTAAAAGTTTTAGCACTTTTTAGAAGTAGGAATTCCTATGATTCTGTTAGGTGAAGAAACTGAGTAATCACAAGTAGTACAATCACCCAAGGTGCTTGATGAAGGCAAAAGAAAAATGGAATAAATTATAAGGTAATTATAAATTCAGCTATGACTTGAAGGCCAGTTATAGACACTGATTGTAATTTTCTTGAATATTTTTATTTTGTTATGAGTAAGTTTATGTGTGTTTATACACATAATAAATTATAAGGAGAAGACTAAACATCTCTTCTGGGGAGGAGAGTAATATGTTTCCAATTGTATGCTGAAGAGTTGCATCATGTTTTCTCAAATTATTATTCTTGCTAGTATTATTTGGACGTGAAGTACAGCACCCATCAGGCAACTCAGGACACTTAGCTCTATGTCCCCAGTATACCTTTTTGCATTCCCAAGTCTCTTACCACGCCCAGCGAACATTGTAAGAAGCCAGAATGAACTGACTAGATGAATATTATCTAAAGGCTACTCAGAACTAGGCAAAGTAGTAAAAACTGCTCTCCACATATAAGCTAACTTAGCTATACCTTGAAATGTTAGACATTGACAAACTAGTAATGTCACTGGTTGTAGTTTAATTGATAAAACCCTCTCCCTGTTGTAATGTGGTATGAAACAGAGCACCATACAATGCTATAGTCCTGCCAGCTACCAATGAACACTCCAAGTATTTTCTGACAAATACTTGTCCAGTGCCTCACCCTTGGATCTCTCAAATGCTGCTGTTGTTGAGAATGTATGTCTGCTGAACTGAGTGATGCTTTTGTAGAGTGTAGGTCCTTATGGATTTGGGGGAGCAGTGCTGTTGAGTGAACACCACTTACGGAGTGGCCAAGAAGCAGTGTGGAAGAGAATGTAACCCCTTGTGGACCTTCCAAGTAATGCTGTTGGACTGGTAGATTTGTCTAGTGGACTTTGCCTTGTTAGTGTCAGTTACTTCTGGCCTCCCCTGTTAGCACTGCAGTACCTTTCATAATCTTATCTTTCACAAGCTATCAGTAAATTTTGTTGTTTATTTGTTTTACTTTGTCTCTCAGCAACACAATGCACTTCCCTTAGACATATGAGCTACAAATGGAAAAACACATTTTATCTTTTTTGGGGGGGCACCAGAGAAAATTCAGTTTAAGCAGATAAATGTGGGGCCAGAGATTTAGCTCAGTGATTCCAGCGCCTGCCTCTCAAGTGCAAGGTCCTCAGTTCAATCCCGGGTAACCTCATAGAATGCTGGGTGTGGTGACTCACACCCACCAGCCATCAATACCACATACCACAGTGCTGGGCCTGTTGGCTCACACCTGTAATCCCAGCACTCAGGCAGAGACAGGAGGATTGCTGAGTTCGAGGCTTGCCTGGGCTACATAGTGAGCTCGGGGCCAGCCTGAACTACAAAGCAAGACCCTGTCTAAAAAAAAAAAAAGAAGATGAATGTGTATCCCAAGTCAACGTGACATGGATTTGCAATGTTCACTTTTGTATATTAACTTGACTATGTTAAAATGCAAAAATGGTGTTACAGGGGCCGGAGGGTTAGCTCAGTGGTTCCGGCGCCTGCCTCGCAAGCGTAAGGTCCTGAGTTCGATCCCCAGTAACCACATACACTGCTGGGCGTGGAGATTCACGCCCACCAGCAATCAGCACCACATACCACAGTGCCGGGCATGGTGGCTCATGCCTGTAATCCCAGCACTCGGGAGGCAGAGACAGGAGAATTGCTGAGTTTGAGGCTTGCCTGGACTACATAGTGAGCTCAGAGCCAGCCTGAACTACAAAGCGAGACCCTGTCTCAAAAAAAAAAAAAAAAAGGTGTTACAGCAGTTTGATAGGTGTGTCTGTAATAGTGTTTTCAGAAAAGAATAGCATTGAGTCAACAAAATAAGTAATGGTCATCCTTCACCAGTGTGAATGGGTTGTCCAGTCTGATGAATGCCTAAATAGAACAGAAAGACTGAGAATGGTAAAGTTGCTCTATGATCAGTGCTATTTCCATTTTCCTGCCCGTAAATACTGGCCTTCCTGTTTCTCTGGCCTTTTGATAGGATTTGGATTGACACTGCTGGTTCTCCTGGTTTCAGGCCTTTGAGTTTAGACTATAGCCAGAGCAGACAATACCCAGGCTCCTCATCTTGGAAATAACAGATCATGGGACTTCTCAGCCTCCAAAATTATGTCAGCAAATCTCTCATGATATAAATCTCTTTATATGTACATCTGTATATCTTATATTTTATTTCTCTGGAGAACTGTAAGATATATTTAAAAACATGTTAAAATCTCTTTTACATTTAGTCCATGTTCAGTTTATGTAAATATTCCACGAATCACACATACACACAATGTCCTTAGTATGCTGTATGCTAGTATGTTCACCTCTACACAGGTATAATATGTGATTATGTAGATTGACGGAGTCTAGATCATTGCTTTAGAGTCTTAGCTCTGCATACAAGCAGACAAAAGTGTTTTCTCTCTAGGTTCTTTGCTTTCTCTTTTCCTCCCTTCTTCCCTTCCTTTGTTCCATCTTCTCTCCACACCTCCTTCACTCTTTTCCTTTCTCCTCTCCTTTCCTTCTTTCTTTCTGACAAGATCTGAGATAGAACTTTCCAATTCTGAATGTCCTATATTCAAGCCTTCCTCTCAAATATCAGGTTTTTGTGTGTGTATAGTACTGAAGATCGAACTCAGGCCCTTGTGCTTCCAAGGTAGTAGCGGTATCACTTGAGCTAAATTCCCAGCTCTCAACTGTCAGTTTTAACCCATCTCCTTTTAAAAGATCTTAGGCATTCACATATTCTGTTTTGGTACTATGAGTGGATGTTACAACTTTATATCTTCATAAACTACATCATAGTTATATAATCTCATCTTTATCTTGTTTATTTAATGTGAAATGCAAAAATTATTACTGATATTTTTATCCTGGAATTTTGTATTGTTTTTATTTTACTGAGCACCTTTTTTTCTTAATTCCATTATCATTTCATTTTAGGAGTTTTTTTTTTTTCCCAAGACAGGGTCTCGCTTGGTAGTTCAAGCTGGCCCTGAGCTCACTATGTAGCTCAGCAATCCCCCTGCCTCCACCTCCTGAGTGCTGGAATTACAGGCATGAGCCACCATGCCTAGTTCTCATTTTAGAGATTTTTTACGTGTGTGTGGTAGTGGGGATTGAACCCAGGAACTTTGCACTAAGCATTCTGCACCCCTTTTTATTTTGAGGCAGTGTAATGCTAAATCACCAAGTTGAGAAGCCTGGTATCAAAATTGTGATTCTCCTGCCTCTGAGAGTGCTAGGATTACAGGTATGCATCACTACACTTTGTCACTGTTTTTCTCTGAATGTCTACCTTCCTTTTCTCTATAATCTTAACAAATTTTATATTACTGAAAGATAAAATACAAATACATTTTCCCACAACATAAAGTATTCTGCCTATTTTTCAATCAAAATGATGAGAGATTTATGAAGCATTATGACTTTCCCCTGCCTCACTTCCTTACTCTTTCGCCATCCTGATATTTTACTTCTCTCTCTCCTCTCTTACTATCAATTTCCAGCTTTTCCTGAAGTGATTTGTAACTTTTGATTTCACCAGGTTGGAATGCATGAGAATTTCCTTTACATCATTTTACACTGAACTCCAGATTACAAAAGCTCTCCAAATATCTGTACGCGTTTATTATTAGCTACAGTTTTTTAAAAGAAAATATCTAAAGCCTGTGATAGTTTCTTAATTCTGTCTTAGAAGTAGACAAGCTGCTTCCCCTGTTATCAATTTTATTCATAAAACATTTAAAAATAGGGGGTGGAGGTTGGAGCTTCTTGGCACAGTGCTTGGCATCAGGCCACAGTGCCGGATGTGTGACCTGGGCCTGAGCCACTCCAGGCTAATATGTTTTTACATAGTATGTGCCATTCTGTCGTGCATATTTCACTTACCATCATCTAACTTGTCGTATATTTTTGTGACTTATTTTGTTTATTGTTCTCTCACTATAGAGAATGTCAGCCTTGTGAGACCAGAAATGTTTCTGCAGGGCCGGAGGGTTAGCTCAGTGGTTCCGGCGCCTGCCTCGCAAGCGCAAGGTCCTGAGTTCGATCCCGGTAACCACATACAATGCTGGGCGTGGAGACTCACACCCACCAGCAATCAATACCATGTACCACAGTGCCGGGCATGGTGGCTCACGCCTGTCATCCCAGCACTCGGGAGGCAGAGACAGGAGGATTGCTGAGTTCGAGGTTTGCCTGGGCTACATAGTGAGCTCAGTGCCAGCCTGAGCTGCAAAGCGAGACCCTGTCTCAAAAAAAAAAAAAAGAAAAAAAAAATGTTTCTGCGAATGTTGACTTCGAGCTCTCCGTTAGTTCCCACAGCATCTGGGGCGCAGTGAGACCTCCGGTGAGTATTGCTTGGATGGGTTCCATAATCAGATGTGTTTCAAAATGGAGGTGGGCGTTTTTCTTCCTTTTGATGTTACATTTTATCCAAATATTTTTGAAACAAATCTGTTTACTAACAGTAAAAAATAAAAAGTAACATTTTCTTTCCCTTCCTTCTTTGAATGTATCAGTCTTCCTATACTAGAGCTTGACTTAGTTGTTTATTATCTGAAAGTTTTAAGGTAAATCACTGGGGCTCAGATTTAATTTTTCCCCTCTAAAGTTAATAAAAAGTATAATGTGGATGAGCATATCAAATACAACAGTGCAGGTGGAAGGGCTCTGTAAGTAGGTAGTGGTCAGACATACCGCACTCTGACTGGAAACTGCTTGGTAGCTGATGTGAAAAAAATAGAGACAATCGATGGAGGCAGCGAGAAAGGATGTTGGATTTATGGAGTGACTGGCATGTGCTTTTCCTTCCTCAAATGTTTCCCCGACATATTCATAAGCTCATTCTCATTATGTTCTGGCCTCTGCTTCTGTTTTCTATTTGGAGAAATTCTCTTATCACCGCAGCCTTCCCGTTCCATCACCCTAGCTTGCTTTGTTACCACTTTTTAGCATTTGGTATAGTTATTTTATTGTATCCTTTCATTTTAATGTAAATTCTGTGGCAACAAATATTTTTCTTTTTTTCACTGCAGTAACTCATTTGTCTCAAATGCTCTCAAAATCATACAAATCCCTCAGCAGTTACCAAATGAACAAATTAATACTTAGAAAAGCTACCATTAAATAATGCATAAGTTTACTTTCTCTGTTATCCAAATAATTCACTTATTCTTGTTAAGACATAATTTTTTCAACATAAGAACAGTTTCTAAGAATTGAAATGGAATTCCTAAAAATCTGTGTGTCGATATTAGAAAAAATTATAAACTAACTTTATGAATATTTTAAGTTTTGTATTTCAGACACTTTATTTTCTTTTTTTTTTTGCATTATTTAGTAAACTTTATTGGTACATTATATACCCAGCTCACAATCACACAAAACATTGGGGAATTTGTACCAATATGTGACACAGGTCAATTCTCATTTTTACCCACATCCCTGCCCACCCACCCCCTCTCTACCTCCTATATACATACTCTTTTATTTTTTTTCCAAATCATATTTATCTCTCCCCCTCATTATGTTCCCACACCAAATTCCTTTTGGATATTTCCCATTCTATAAAAACTATCATACATTCTAGAGCTCCTTTACCTCTACAGGTGCTTATATCAAAGGAAAGATCCAGTATTTGCATATCTGTGTTCTGTTTGTTTCACTTATTAGTGTGTCCTCCAGGTGTCTCCATTTGCACATAAATGGATCGATCTTGTCATTCTTTATGGTAGAGTAATATTCCATTTTTTTAAAAAAACCCACATCTTCTTTATCCAGTCTCCGTTGATGGGCATTTGGGTTGTTTCCAGGATTGGGCTATCACAAACTGAGCTGCTATGAACAAGGGTGTACATCTGTCTTTCCAATGTGATTTTTAAAATTCCTTTGGGTATATTCCTAGCAAGCAGGGGGATAGCAGGGTCAAATGGGACCTCTAGTTTTAGTTTTCTTAGGAATCTCCACACAGATCTCCACAATGGTTGCACAAGTCTACAATCCCACCAGCAGTGGAGAAGGGTTCCTTTCTCCAGGCCCTTTATTATCAGTAGAATCACTTACTCAAACTAAGATGTCATTTGTTTATATCTCTCATAATATAATGGCAAGTATACGTATTTTGTCATTCCTTGTCATGACACTCTTAGATTTCACTCATTTTCACATCATCTTCAAATTTGTTGGCCATAAGCATGTACCTATCTTGTCAGTGTTTTATTTCCATTTAAATCAACTATCTACTCTTTTTTACTTAATCTTATTCTCAGTACAAATATTTGTTAAGATCAAAAGTTTAATTTGCTTGTTATAGTTGTAAAAGACATAAATATATGATTGTTTCATTATCAACTACAGATCATGTGTGGTAACACCCAGTGCAATAGAATGTGATTAAGTGATAGAGAATTGGAGAATGGATTATAGCAACAGATTAACATCAAGATAACAGTGAAGTTTTCTGAGCCCTAAGATATTCATGTGAAAAATGTGAGAGTGAAATGTATGGTCTAGAAGTTCTCAATGACCTTTCCTCTCAGCCAGTTTTTTCTCCTGACTTATGACTAGGGCTAGGAAGACTTCCTAGGAAGACTTAGTTTGTTTCCT
>PVIC010014948.1:0-35849 GCA_004025085.1 Thryonomys swinderianus
TAATAATTTTTATTTTGTCAATTTGCCTCATATGGAAGTGAATATTGCCTCCTTATATTGCACCAAATTTTCTACAGCAATTATCTGTTCATGTTTCTACTTCTCCCTCCATTACTTTTCTCTGTTCCATTATTAATATACAGATGCAATTCCATTTTATAAATTCATAGTCAAATAATAGTTGTACTTGAGTTCTATCTGGTTAGACTGTCAGATCTGATCCATTTTGAGCACTTTTATGGAGTAGTTGTTCCCCTCAGACTTTTTATATCATAGTTACTTCTGTAATGCATTAACAAGTTGGGTTTGTTTTCCTTTTTAGGATGGGTTCCAAAGCTATTTATTATAGGCAACAATCTGGGTTTTTTTTTAACAAAAAATCTTATGTATATATGCAATACCAGTGTTCTGCCAATTTTAATGTATAATTGAAATTCCATATTAATCACTACCTTTTTTCCATTAAAAGCATTTGCACTCAAATATAAATACTTAATGGGATATGAATGTATTAAGACTAGCAATTTTGCAACTAAAAATATTTCCAACAAAATAATGATCTATCTCTGCAGCCCACAGTGGTCTAAATTAATAATATAATCATAAGTTTATCAAATTAAGCATAATTTTTGCTTCTTAATTATTTTTAATTTGTAGACTTGAATCATCTTATTCACCTTCTATTGAAGAAACAGAAAGGAAAAAGAAAGAGCTATTTTCAGTGGTCCCAGATCAACCAAATAAAGAAAAAGAGTTAAACAAGGTATGAAAACTAGTGCGATCCATTCTTTCAGGTAGATCTGAAGTCCTTGCATACAAACAGATATCAAAACTTTCCTTTGCATTTCCTCCCTTTTCTTCAGGTTAATAATTCTGGCTTGGGCCGGGGATTTAGCTCTGTGGTTCCAGCGTCTGCCTTGCAAATGGACAGTCCCAAGTTTGATCACTGGTCCCACATACCACAGTGCCAGGCGTGGTGGCTCACGCCTGTAATCCCAGCACTTGGGAGGCAGAGGCAGGAGGAATGCTGTGAGTTCAAGGCTTGCCTGGGCTACATAGTGAGCTCAGGGCCAGCCTGAACTACAAAATATCTCAAAAAAAAAAAAAAGAAAGAAAGAAAGAAATTCTGGCTTTGTTCCATGAGAACATAGCCCCTGGGTTATCACTGCACATGAAATGTGGAGGGCAGAGGCTTTGTGGCAGGTAGTATATAGAAAGAAAGTTGCTAGCACAGATTTAGTGCTTGGCCACATGTGTAAGCTTGGGGAAGTTGCTTGTACTCCTACTTATTTCTAGGATAGGGGTGATGATTAGTGCCTACCTCATAAAGTTGTTATAAGGATCAAATGTGCTGATAATGCCTACTACGTACATTCCACTTACTATGTACCAGGAAGTGTTCTGAGGATTTAACAAATCTTCATTTATTCCTCACCACCACTTTAAAAAGTGAGTCTACATATTATCCCATTTTTGTATGTGAAGAAACTGAGACACTGAAAAGTTTAGTAACTTCTCCAATATTACTTTACCTTCTGTTAAAATCTATGAATAATGCTTGTAAAGTGCTTAGAGGTAGGCCTGGCTCAGAAGAGGCACCTAGTAAGTATCGGCTGCTAGTGTTTTCAGTAATACCCACATTTTTCACTGAACACCTAACATGTGCCAAAGCACTCTGCCAGAACCAGGGGATATGAGATGAATAAGGCCTTTGTGTTGTTCTTAAAGAACCTGCAGTTATCTACTCTGCCATAGAAAGTATATTCTCTTCTAGTGAGGTTCGGTAATGTCTTTCATGTCATGGAAAGCTACTGTCTACCCTCTCCAGTCTTTAGATTTGAGAATCTGAATGGATGGATCTTCAACATGGTAAAACCTAAGTATGAGTTAAAAGTTAAACAATCCCAAGCGTGACATGGAATTATCATCTAGTGCCTTTCACATTACTTGACACACTCTAAATGAGTGTAATTGGAGAGAATTAATTAACACTATGGCCCAGTTGTTCCACAAATTCAGTTGTTGTTTGTATAAATTCAGCAACCATTTATTAAGCACATAGTAGTGTTATCATTGTTCCACTAATTTCTATATACAATCTTATGAAAGATGGATTTTGTCTGATGGAACTGACTGTCAGAGAATTAATGCAGGTTAAGTGTAGGAAAGGCGTTACAAACTAATGGTCATTTCCATTCAGTTTTGAATACTTCGATAATATACAGTCCCATGAAACTCCTTTTACTGATGCTAAAACTATAACCAAAAATCTGTCCTTTACTAATGTCCCCAATGAATGTATTAGGCTAAAGGACTGAGTAAAACTACCTGAATCCACTTGTATTATACCCTTCTAATCCTCCCTGATTTGATAGAGTAATAAAAGTTTGAATAATATAAAGCACTGATGATTTCCCACAGTTTTGACACGGAGGGAAAGAATGTGAGGCACAAATTTCTTTAGAGTCTCTTGGAGACAGCTCGATAGGGCCATGCTGTGCAGCAAAGGTAACAAATGAATTGGATATAAATAGCTATACCTTCCAGGAAGTGTTTGTGGAGAGCATTTTCATACTCTTGTAATAAAACCAACAAGGGCCATGTATTAGAAATCTTGTGTTTTCTTTTCTTCTTTTCCAGTACGAACTATTTTTAGTCATTTACTTTGTTATAAAATTCACATTTTTAGCAGAGCTAAAAGTCATTTGAAGCTCAGGTAAATTAAGAAAGCAGCTTTGCAATATTCATTTTGTTTTAATAGCTAAATATTATAAAATAATAAAAATTTTACTACTTTATAGCAATATATTTTTTTCCAAGTCTCATTTGAAGAGGAACACCACAGAAAGGAATCAACAAATCCAGACAGACCGCAGAACAATGCTATTGTCTTTTCAAATGACTTCTGGGAAGGGGGGTTGGAGAAAGAACATTAAAGGAGACTTGTAACATTGTTCTGGGTTAGAATGTTTTCATCCCAGTCTCCTAATGTTTTCTTTTCCTTCCAGAATTCAATGATTTAGGCCCAGTCACTTTTCTTCCCTTTTTTCTTCCATCTGTTAAATGGTAGTATTAAGAAAATGTGAAGTGATTATCATGTCCAACTTCAAAATTCTAAAGTGTTTACAATAAGAATAGAATCAGGTGAGTGGTTCTGATGGTTCAGATTTTCCTCTACACATGTGTATGTTCTGTGTTAAGCCATCCTGCTCTGGGTTCTGTTCCCTAAAATCCAGCTTTTTCTAAAGTATGAACAACCTTCCAGGGCCTGTGCACAAGAGGCCAGGGGCACAGTGCATAGAATCACAGGTCTAGGAATAGATTGCCTGCCACGTGAGTGTGATTGTCTAAAGTTAGCCCTTCAATGTGTTTCTAACCTACAAACCAGAAAGGGTTTGTGAGGACTGAATGAGGTGATGTACGTAAAGTACAGAGAACACATAAAACAGAAATGTGAGCTTGTTTCAGTGATGGACGAGAGCTAAAGGTTCATTCAATTAAACAAACTTAAAGAACATTTGTTACATGTTCAGACCATTTAAAATGTGACTTCAGCCTAGATTTTTGATGAAATGGGGTAATTATTAATTATTATAACATTATAAACACACTGTGGTTAAGAGGGTGAATAAAAGAGAGGAAAGTGCAACCTTGCTCTTTTAGAGATATACACTGAAACATTTAAAGATGAAATGGAAAAAAAAACATTTTAAAGCTGAATGCACTGGAGTGAATTTATGTAAATCTCTTTGTAGATGACCTCTGCCTAACCTTCCCAGCTTACTTCTCATAATACACTTGCTCCAGCCATCCAAACCACACTATGCTGTCATTATCTGCTTATTTTTCTGTTTTCTCAATGGACTGGATGTTTTGTGATTGTTGGTTGTATGCTTTTTCTCTGAACCTTAAGAATTAGAAAGTGTGAATGGCTTGTGGAAATAAGGCTAGCAGGCTGGAGCTATGTAGCAGTAATCGGAACACAGAAGAGAGGAGAGACTTAGAAAAAGGTTGAAAGAGAATGCACCAATTTTGCTGCCTGAGTAGGTCTGAAAGGATGAAGGTAGACAGGAGTCCAAGGTCCTTACCATGGAAAGCTTAGCCATGAATATAAGAATACAAGATACTCCACAGGCTTAAGGACACACCGAGTTTAACATTTATTAGAATGTGGTTCTAAAATACATAGTGTTTAGTCTCAAATGGTACAGCATAAGTCATTTAAACTTGTCCAGCAATTTTTTTCCCTCCATAAGCAGTGCTTAATAATGCTTTATCCACCTTTTAAAGTAGCTATCAAAGTAGTGTCAGCACTGGGTGATGATTTGTATATAATTGAAAATATAAATAAAAAATAAGGTAAGTGTCTGTTTTTTAGTTCATCATTGATCAGAAAAAGAAGGCAGAGAAGGGCCTGCCAAAGTTTTAAGGCAGGACAGAATACGACCAATACATGCTTTAAGCTGCTCTATAAATGAAAGAATTTGTTCATGCTTTCTGGTGTTTATCTGCTACAGATAAGAAGCCAGCTCTATCAAGAGGAAGAGTACCACACCTCTGAGCGGGAAAGAATGAGAAATGAGATTGCTAACTTGACAGAGGAGCTTCATCAGAAGGAGATCACTATAGCAACTGTGATGAAGAAAGCTGCCCTTCTGGAAAGACGGTTAAAGATAGAATTAGAAATAAAAGAAAAAATGTTAGGAAAACAACAGGTATGCAAGGTGGATTAGAGCGGCCCTCCAGGGCATGCTCTTGCTGCGCCACTGACAGTGCAATCACTGCATTGCTGGGTTTGTTCTAGGACTTAGCATCACAGCAACGGCTGTAGTGTTACAGCAGTGTTTTTGTGGAGTCACATAAAACCTCTGTGACACATCACAAAGTGCTGGGAAAAGAGAACTAGGAAAATAAGTGGCAATGAAGATAATGTGATTATATCTCATCCTAACATTTTCTTGTAATCCATATTCTGAGCACTGCCCACACATGTTCTAATCATAGATTTCTTCCTCAGGTCCTTTTCACTAACACTGTTTGTTAAAAACTTTATGCTGCTTTTCTTGGATGTTCCTCACCCTCCATTTCATATATTTTTTAAATACAGATGCTGTAACATGAAATCAGTTAATGGTTACTGATTAGTCACAAAACATTATATGGGGGGGGGAATTGTATTTCTACCATTCACACACTGAAGGTCATTTCTGTCCCTACCTGCCTGCTCACCCTTCCTTCCCTCCCTTTGATTTAGTTTTAAAATTCCCTGATCTCTTACTCATAGTCAAACTGATAGCCTGCTTTTAGCAGATTTATCAGCCCTCTTTGCCTCAAATCTAGATGTTTTCAAAGCATAAAACATTAGGAAAATTTCAGTAAATTTCTAGATACATGAGGATTACTTCTCAAATAGTATGACTATCAAATCCTGTGTATTACAGAAACAAAAAAGATTCAGCCTTTGTCCAATCTGGAGCCTTAAACTGATTTATTTGTATAATACATAGGGCAACTGTACAAACAAGAGTTAGAGCATCTGTTATACCTCATTGGGGAAGGATATTTTACAGATGGGATTATGAATGATTCTTTTACTTTTATATTCTTGTGTATTTTCTAGATTTTGTCAGTGAGCTTATATTTTATAATTTATAAAAGTAAATTATTTTAAGGAAAGTTTTTTCTGTAGAAATGAGCCCTAAGTAAATAAGGGGATAAATCTAAGCACTGTCAAGTAGAAGAAATAGGAAAAAAAAAAAAGTAGGAGACTGATCAAGAAGTCCCAGACAAAGGAAACTGGCAGGAATACCAGGAAGAACAAAATTAAACATGAAAGTCACATGGTGTATATTTAATAAATTTATCAGGTGCTCAAGAAATTTAGTGGACAGTTATTTCAAACATGGTTTAAAATTGTGTTTTTTTCTGGTAATTATTTGCATGCAATTAAAAATAGAAATGGGATTGCAGAACTAGAAGGAAAAAAAGTGAATCATTATTATATCTTTTTAATTTAATATTGATCATAAGAGGAAGGTTTATTGTGTCCCTAGCAAAGAGGAAAGATGAATTAGAGTACTCAGTCAATAAATCTAAGGAGTCATTCCCTTTACTACCACTAGACAATATTTGTATTCTCAAGGTAGAATTAATTTGAATAAAATCATGTTTTCATTATGAATTTTACACTTACCTGTTATTACCAATCTTCTAGTTCTCAGATATGCGATACAAAGCTGTCAGAATGGAAAACACACATCTGAAAGGAATGATGGGAGATTTAGACCCTGGACAGTACATGGTAATACGTTGATTTCATTCAATAAGTTGGACAAGAGATTATTTGGCTGGTCAGGATTTACCAAGATATCACTTCTAAGCACTTGCCTTGTATTAGGCATGCAGAAGTTGGGGCTGTAAACTGTCTGGCATTTTAGTTGAACTTACTTTTATCCTCAAGCTGGAACACTTGAATTTCTAGTGTTCTCTCATATCCTTTTTTGAATTGAGTTCAATTCTGACCATTACCCAAACATGCGATTTCTATACTTTTGCTCTTGCTGTCACCTTAAAATCCTACATTATCTTATTTAAGTATTTACCTTTTCCTTAATAAAAACACCCCCAAAGCCTCAGTCAGAATGAATTGCTCTATCTGAGCTTGGTTTATATTTCAGTCTGATTTGTTTTATATCTTGTCCCTTTCCCACTAGATGGCAAGCAGGAATTATGTCTTGTTAATATTTCTATCACCAGCTCCTCATAACATCAGGTATAGATTACATGTTCGGTGTGTGTTGGTTGAATAACAACAGAGATGAATAAATAAATGAATTGATCAGTGACTCTTCAGCTTTACATAAGGCACCTTAACAAGCTCTGTGCTTCTCATTTCCCTTAATGTACCAGTTGATGTTTGATTTTTATATGAGAATTTTTATTTATTGAACTAATTAAATATCAGTGAGATATTAAAGATAACATTTATTTTCTCTGAAAGAAAATTCTAAAATATTCTATCATTCGAGGCATGGAGAGGTAAAACAAGAGCTAATTTGGGCTTAGTTCCTTAAGCTAAAAGTGAAGGTTTTACATTAGGCATTCTCGCTACTCCCTTCTGAAGCCTTAGTACTACTTTCCTGTGATACTGTGTACTGATCCCTTCATAATCCATATTCTAGCATCAAGAGAACAGAAGCACTTAGAAGCATTCTGCCTTCTTGAAGCGTCTTTAGCTATGCTGCGGTCGGAGGGTGGATGGATAAAAAGCAGGGCACCCATTTAAAAAACAAATCTGTCATCTGAACACTGAACATATAAAAAGTTCAATCTGGCTCCATGAGTGTCTTTTTTTTTTAAATCACAAAATAGTGCTTGTATTTTTTATTCAATTGTATGTTATTAGTTGTATATTCTAGGTCAACACATATACAAGGAGGCTGTTTCACTGTGGTTCCTGTGAGCTCTTGGCTTTGTTCATTCATTTGTTTTTGGCTTTTTAAGAAATAAAACACAAAGATGTATAAAGAAAAAGCTAATTATCCACAGTTTTACCCTGGATCTCAGTCAGGACTAACAAAGTAATGTGTAGTGATCTATTACTTTTTTCTTTACCTGCACACACATACAGAGGAAGTGAGTTGGGTGTTCTACAGAAATAGATGTATGATATTCAGACATTATCCAAAACTGCCTTCTGACTATACATATGGACATGTGTGCAAGTCAGTAAATTCCCCTTTATTTTTCCTACTCCCCTAGGAAAAATTATAGTCATGTATGTTATATATTTTTATAAATTGATCCATAATTTAAATCCTGATACTTTCAGTGTGGTCATTTTTTCTCCCTTCAGCCCCCTTCTCCTTTTCTTCATTCCTTTTCCCACATACCCAATCTACTAGATAAGATATGTCAACTATTCACTTTGTATCATTTTATATTTTTATATGTATCTATTTGATTATATACCTATCTTGAGATTGTACCATTTTTTAAACAATAATACCACATACCACATACTTGCTTTTGTTCACTCAACAACATGCCTTGGAATCTTTCCAAATCAAACTAGTTCCAGTCTATTTCATTCTTTACAAAGGTTTAACAATGCTTCGTGATGTGCACATAGTACAATTTGTTAACTATTTTTCATAATTATTTCAACCCTAATGTAGTCAGCTGTTTTCAGATTTCTGCCTGAATGAACAAAACTGCAAGAAAATCCTTATGCATATGCCTGAATAGCCTATTAGAAGTGGAATTGATGTTCAAAGAAAATATGTTTCAATTTTTAATAGTTATTATAAATGATATTTCTACCTTCTTCTCTTTCATCCTTCCCAGAAATGTTAATGCTGTTTTTAACTTTTGTCAGTATGATGGTTATAATTTCTCACTAGTTCTTTCATCTTCATTTCCTTGCTACAGATGAGCATGTTTGTACATTTACTGGCAATATGAATTAGATATGACCTTTCCTCATTTTTCTGTTGTGTTGTATTCTTTGGTCAATTAATAACAGCACTTTTCTAAATCTGTCTGTTTATAACTTTGCTTATGGTACATTTTTTCCATATTCAAAGTTTTAAATTTTTGTCAAACAGGTACTGTGTATATCTTAGCCTGCAGCTTTGGAGTTTTCTTAACTAATGAAAGAGAGATTCTCCTAGGTTTTCTTCAGAAATTTTTATATTCTCCATCCAAGTGTTTAATCTGTACTGTAATTTGATATAAAATTCAAATTTATAATTTAAACAAAATACAAAATAGCACAATTTAAATTTTCATGTGAACATTAACTCAGTTTACCCCAGTTTCTCTTTAGAGCTTCCTACTAGATTCTATTTGAGAGTGGCTTAAATTTACATATTAATTTTGAACAATTTGGCATTTCTTTCATAATAAATTTTCCATCTAAGAATATGACTTTCCATTTCTTCATATCTTGTGGGGTTTTTTTAGTGAGATCTTATTATTTTATTTAAGTTCTGCACTTTTCTTCTTAACTTTATTCCCAGGTGTTTTACAATTTCTGTTACTATTATGAATTGAATGTTTTCCTTTGTTTTTTGAAGGGAAGCAAGAGCCCCCTGGACATATATTTTATTTTACTTTTTAATTGATTTTTTTGGTATATCTTATACAAACATTATGATTGCATTCAACATTGAGAATTTGTACCTGTACATGGATATTTTCCTTTTTTAACGTCTAAGAACTTACTACTAATGTAGAAAAATCCAGATTGTTGTATCAATTTTAATAGGACTTTCACTAGAGGTATCCAGGTTTCTTGAGACAGCCAACCATAGCAATGAAACAGCTTTAACTTTTCTATGTTCCGTGGCAGTTATTTTTGTCATATTTCATTTCCCAAAATCTCAAAAAGGACATTAAATAATAGTGACTTTCTCGCTTCTGATTTTAAATGCCATAGTTTCAGAGTTTTGCTTAGAATAGCATTTGTTCTTGATTTATGAGCTTTATTGTATCACTTCATTCCTATTCTGCTTAGAGTTTTTATTGAGAATTGCTATTAATGTTATCAAATGCCTTCTCAGCATAGATGACTGGTGGGTTCTGCCCAATTAGTTGTGTAACAGACTTCCTGAGTAGGCTATGGTTAATACACTTCCTGCTATGAACAGAAATTTGAATTCCAAGAATAAATCTTCTTAGTCTCTGTGTTAGTTTGATAGAGCTGCCCTAACAAAGTACCACAACTTGGGTGGTTTGAAATAATAGGAATCTATTGTTGTGTAGTTTTGTAGGCTCCTCCTATCTTCTTGGCTCTTTTCCTGCCTCTTCAACAAATGCATCTTCTTTTTTCTTTAAATTGAATTTTTTATCAGTACATTTTATATACATCTCACAATCACACATAACATTGGGGAATTTGTACCAGTATATGACACAAGTTAATTCTCATTTTTATCCACATCCCTACCAAGCCATACCTGCCCACCCCCTATAAATGCATCATCTTCCTGTGTTTCCTCATGATGTCCTCTCTGGATTCATGTCTGCTTCTTTATTTAAATTTCTAGTTTCCATAGGACACTAGTCATGTTGGACTAGGGCCCTTCTGAGGTCTTCAGATTAGCTTCATTATCTTGTAAAACCCTGTTTCTTTGGGACCAGAAATTAGGATTTCACCATATCTTTTTTTGGGAACACAATTTAACCCATAATAGTTAAATTCTAGCAATTTGATATATGACTGGATTTTGTATGGTTAACATCTGTATGCATAAATGAGATTTGTAAAACAGTTCTTTCTTTTTTTTACTTATTTTAAAGTTTCACTGTAACTCCAAATTACTTGTAACTTGGGAGATTTCTATCTTAAAGCATGGTCCAGAATAGTTTAAATAATATTAGAATTATCAGTGTTTTCAAAAAATAACTTACAGGACTGGAGATCTAGTTCAGTAGTTCCGGCACATGTCTAGCAAGTGCAAAGTCCCTGGTTTGATTCCCGGTAACTACATACACCAATACTGGGGGTGGTGACTCACACCCACCAGCAGTCAGTACCACATAACACAGTGCCGGGCGTGGTGGCTCACACCTGTAATCCCAGCACTCAGGGAGGCAGAGGCAGGAGGACTGATGAGTTCAAGGCTTGCCTGGGCTACATAGTGAGCTCAGGACCAGTCTGAACTACAAAGCAAGACCCTGTCTCAAAAAACAAAATCGAAAACAAAACTTAACCCTGTTTATAGCAGCTCAGTTCATGATAGCTAAATCTTGAAACAACCCAAATGCCCATCAACTCTAGACTGGATAAAGAAGATGTGATTTTTTTAATAAAATGGAGTATTACTCTGCCATAAAGAATGATGAGGTTGAGTCATTTATACTCAAATGGACATACTTTAAGGACATACAAGTGAAGTAAATAGGTCACAGATGTGTAAATATCTTTTCTCTGGTATGAGAAACTGAATTTGTAAATGTGTTCTAGAATGCATGATTGATATTGTGAAATAGTAAATATTCAAAGGGAAATGGGGTTTAGGGGTAAATAATGAGGGGAAAGAAAAAATTGATGGTAAAAAAAAGGAAAGAAAGCTTGTGTATATAGGGGCAGGGGGTTGTGGGGTGGGTAGGAGAAGGGGAAAATGAGATTTAAATTGTGTCATATACTGATACACATTCTCAATGTGGAATGTAATTGTGATATGTGTATATATAATGTACCAATAAATTAAATTAAATTTTAAAAAATAAATAACTTAGCTGTAAAACCATCTGGCCAGATTGATCTTCACTTAGGATACTTGGTACATACAAATTTCATTACTTCTTCTTAGATCATTTTGCTAATTTTTACTTTTCTGGGACATCTTTACCCACTTCAGTTACCAAAGTTAGTAGTAGCCTACAATCTTTTTGTCTCTTCTATATTCTGTTTTTGTATTACTTTTTTAATTTCTAATCTTATACAGTTGGATACATACAGATTTTCTTTATTGCTTTAGTTTTGGGCTCACAAGAATTTTATTGGTAGTTTAATGAATTCACTTTTGGGCTTGTTATTTTTTCAGCCATTTTCACTTGATTTTTAGCTTTTATCATTTCTTCTTTTTCTGGTTTGTTTTGTTTTTCTAGTTTCTTAAAATGGAAACTCTTCAATCTGTTAAAATTCCATGAGTCTCCGGGCTTCATGGTGCTCACCTGTAACCCTAGCACTGAGGAGGCTGAGAACTGACAAGAGTTCGAGGCCAGCTGGAACTGTATAGTGAGACCCTCTTCCCAGAAAAGCAACAGTTTTTCAGTATTCCATGAGTAGAAGAAAACCCCATAATTAGACAACTCTTTCTGAAATAATTGGAGTGGATAAACATAAAAATAAATAACTGGTGTTGAAATCTTACCTCTAGAAATAAGAAAAAATATTTCCATCCTTATTGTAAGCTTTCTAACATAGGTGGTATTTGGACAATATTAAAATAACACTATTTCCTTTCTAAATAAGGAAATCACTGATTTTAAGTTGGTAATATCTAATTAAATACTTTGAGAATTTTTATGTATGATTAACTATAAAACTCCCTGCTCAGCTGGGCGTGGTGGCTCACGCCTGTAATCCCAGCACTCAGGAGGCAGAGGCAGGAGGATTGCTGAGTTCCAGGCTTGCCTGGGCTACATAGTGAGCTCAGGGCCAGCCTGAAGTACAAAGCAAGACCCTGTCTCAAGAAAAAAAAAAAAAAAAAAAAAAAAAAACCTCCCTGCTCATTTCTATTTAGAGGGGGAAATTTTACCAGAGAGGTAGGAAGATTGGTGCTGCTCCTGATTCCCACCAGTGGACACATTGGCTTCAAAGCTCCTGTTTTCCGGGTTGGCAATAAGGTACTTAGAGCAGTAACAGACCACCAAGATGTTCTTGACTTAGACAGAGGTGTTTTCTGTAGATTGTGTTGAAACTTGATGGA
The DNA here is from genome assembly GCA_004025085.1 of Thryonomys swinderianus. Classification (NCBI taxonomy): domain Eukaryota; kingdom Metazoa; phylum Chordata; class Mammalia; order Rodentia; family Thryonomyidae; genus Thryonomys; species Thryonomys swinderianus. Next base: position 12,441 of record PVIC010014948.1, read on the forward strand.
ATAATAAAAGAGGAGGGTTTATGCGCTTCTTTTTTTGCTTTCAACATGTCTCCTGGAGGAGCTAACAAAGAATTAAGTTTATTTATCTAACAGGTTTTTCTCCATATTTTCTTAGTCCTATGACTGCATTTTTTAATGTTTTGATTTTTTTTTTTTTTTTTTGCTTTTTGAGACAGGGTCTCGCTTTGTAGTTCAGGCTGGCCCTGAGCTCACAATGTTTTGATTTTTTAAAGTTATAATGAAATTTGATTTTATCAGAACTCAAATTTGTGATGATTTTTTTTTTTTTGAGACAGGGTCTCGCTTTGTACTTCAGGCTGACCCTGAGTTCACTGTGTAGCCCAGCCAAGCCTCGAACTCAGCAATCCTCCTGTCTCTGCCTCCCAAGTGCTGGGATTATAGGCGTGAGCCACCACCATGCCTGGCACTGTGGTATGTGGTACTGATTGCTAGTGGGCGTGAATTACCACGCCCAGCATTGTATGTGGTTACCGGGGATCGAACTCAGAACCTTGCGCTTGCAAGGCAGGCGCCGGAAGCACTGAGCTAAATCTCTGGCCCTTGTGATGATTTTTAACAATATTTATTTGCTTTTTAGTTCATAAAGTTAACTAAATAAAGATGATAACCTTACAATGATTAAAATATCCATCTACACACCAACAACTAAAATACTAACCATAAAACATAGCTAAAGCCTATCTTTCTGTAGAAATATTTTTCTAAGTTAATTATTATTAAATATATATAACGAAGAAAAAAATGGACATGCAAAATGTAGTTATTCAGATATTTCAGTAATTCAACTGGCCTCATCCTAATCTCTCCAAGGAAGTAAGCACCAACAGGTTTTGTTATTTCAGGAGCAATAAAAATAAATAACACTATTAGACTCGAAATTTTTTGACAGAAGCAAGAGTTGAGTAACAGGCCTACATAAAGCAACCCGTGAGAAATGCAGAGGTAGGGCTGAGAGGGTAGTTCAGCCCCAGAGCAGTGCCCTAGGAAAGCATGCATTACAATAGGCCCTGCTCAAGTTCCTGAAATGCAAAACAGAGAAAGAAAGAAATACAGTGGTAGGCTTAATTATTGTGTATTTTCATATGATAATCATATAGGGAAGAATATATTTCAAGAAAAAACATGAAAGCTTGTTCTCAAGAAAAGGAATATGCTCTGAAATATAAAACATGGATACATCACTTGTCTAATTTTTTCAGGTCATACTTACAATACCTATTTAATTATGCTATGTTTAGAAAATTACAAGGTTTTAAAAAATCATTACTATCATTCTTAATTACTTTAAACCAATAGTGGGCCAAAAATAGTCATAAATAAAATCTAATTTTATAAAAGAATCATGGATACAATTTTAACTGAACAGCAGGTCATTAAAAATTATATGTTAATAAACTACATCAGTCACTGATAGATGTCTTATTTGGATAAATTTTTTAAAATATTATTCAAAGATAAAATTCTGGTTGACCTTCTTCAACTAGATCTCCCCATAGTAATTTTCTTTTTGGAGCACAAAATTTTATAAGACTGTGTCTTCTTTATATTTATTGCAAATCTACCCTAATTTTAGAATAAGCTATCCTTTCTCTTTTAAAGCAAAAGAATACAGATTGCTCTTTTATCTGCGCAGATGTCTCAAAAGAATAAACATTGAGAATTCCTAAAGACAAATCCCTGCCAAGCAAGAAAATAAATGCTTTCTTTTTCTAATGAGCACCTTCATTAATAAACGACCCATCCCATATTATTTTGTGGAAAAGTTTGGCTTCTTGCAGCACTTTAAATATCTAAAGTGTATATATTTCTATGTGTTTTATTGGTATTGGTATTAATATGATAGCATATGAATACTTTTCTAAAATTTTGGCATAATTTTAAAAAATTTTAGAAAGCTTAGAAAGATTTTATGTATGAGGTGGCAGACCACAGAAATGATGCTCAAAACCTTTCACTTATAAATTTCAACAAGTAGGTTCTAAGCTATAATCACTTAAAGTCTAAACAGTTTTGAACCACAGATATTTGGAGGTTCCCATAAAGTTCTTTTAGGGGAGGGGGACAAGAGATTTTAAAAAGTTAAGATGCATTATTCACATGTACTAATCCTCCATGATGAATTTAATCATTATGTATTAAAACATATACTAATCTTTTAATTGGTAAAAAAAACAGACGTTACACTCAAGGTGTGCCTTTTATACTAAAATATTGTCCTTCTGGAATCAGAACTGTTAACTGTTGTTAACTGCTAACTGTTGTTAGCAGCAGCTGTGCAAGTAATAAATATTCATATCATTCGATCATTGGCCTATGAGGACTATATACAGTCATGTAAAGTATTTTCATTGTGAGATTAGAGCCTATTTTTTAAAACTTTGGAAAACTGTGGATACTTCTTAGGAAACTTCCTAAAAGAATTTAGTTGGGGGCGGGAGATTTAGCCCAGTGGTTCCAGCGCCTGCCTTGCAAGTGCAAACTCTGAGTTCGATCCCGGTAACCACATACAATGCTGGGCGTGGTGACTCACGCCCACCTGCAATCAATACCACATACCACAGTGCAGGGCGTGGTTGCTCACGCCTGTAATCCCAGCACTTGGGAGGCAGAGGCAGGAGGATTGCAGAGTTCCAGGCTTGCATGCGCTACATAGGGAGCTCAGGGCCAGCCTGAACTACAAAGCGAGACGGTCTCAAAAAAAGAAAAAGAATTTAGTTGGAAGAGCCACAGCAACTGTTATTCCAAATATCTCATTTTGTGATTTAAACATATTTTACTTTCTATTCTGACAATGCATTAAAATTGAGTGCTCCCTACCAGATAGTAAAATTTTATTATGAAGCCACATTCCTCCAAACTGCAATATTGGCACAATGTCAACTGTAAGGTCCAAAATTAGACGTCAATCTACATGGATTTAGTATATAATTTGTTACATCATCCAGCAGTGGGGAACTGATGTTTTAATCAATATGTGATTTAAATTATGAGTGATTTATTATTTTTAGTTTCATCTCTCATTCTAGACCAAAGTTAATCCAAATAAAGAATTAAATGTAAAATTATCAAACAAACAAAAGGAAATACAGAAAAGCAAAGAGATAACAAAAGAAGGCTGATAGATTTAAGTTTAAAAAACAAAGATTTTCGGGCTGGAGGGTTAGCTCAGTGGTTCCGGCGCCTGCCTCACAAGCGCAACATCCTGAGTTCAATCCCCAGTAACCACATACAATGCTGGGCGTGGAGACTCACGCCCACCAGCAATCAATACCACATACCACAGTGCTGGGCGTGGTGGCTCACGCCTGTAATCCCAGCACTTGGGAGGCAGAGACAGGAGGATTGCTGAGTTCGAGGCTTGCCTGGGCTACATAGTGAGCTCAGAGACAGCCTGAACTACAAAGTGAGACCCTGTCTCAAAAAAAAAAAAAAAAAACCCACATTTTCTAGATATACTAAAATTAAAACTTTAAAATCACATGAAAATATTCATACAACATTCATACAACTAAGCAATGAATTCCTATCCCTAACATTAAAAAATATTCTTTCAAATTACTAAATTAGCAAAACACACCCTAATGGAAAAATGAGCAAATGATACAATAAAACAAGTGATTATGGATGGAATAATACTGCCAGAAAATATGAAAATATACTCACCTAATATATGTTACCATTTGATCTGTCATTAGAATTTTTAATAATAGTAATATTAAATTACTGTGAGTGATAAAAATAGACTTTTAAATTCATTATTGGTAGGAATATATGAGACTGGATAATATGAGTTCTATAGGGGGAAAATATTGGCACTTTTTATTTGGGTCCTCAAAAATCACCTGTATAATTTATTCTTTTTTTTTTTTTTTTTTTTTTTTGAGACAGGGTCTCGCTTTGTAGTTCAGGCTGGCCCTGAGCTCACTATGTAGCCCAGGAAAGCCTGGAACTCAGCTATCCTCCTGCCTCTGCCTCCTGAGTGCTGGGATTACAGGCGTGAGCCACCACGCCCAGCACTGTGGTATGTGGTATTGATTGCTGGTGGGCGTGAGTCTCCACACCCAGCATTGTATGTGGTTTCCGGGGATCAAACTCAGGACCTTGCACTTGTAAGGCAGGCACCGGAACCACTGAGCTAACCCTCCGGCCCCTGTATAATTTATTCTTATGCTCCCAGTTCTTGGACTCTACCTAAAGAAATACAGCTTGTGGCATATACTGGTACAAATTTCCCAATGTTATATGTGATTTTGAGATGTACATAAATTGTACCAATAAAGAATTCAATTAAAAAAATACAGACCAAGATTTGCATATAAGGAAATCAACACAATGTTATTTACAATATTGGAAATAAATTTTTAACAACAGAGGAATGACTAAATGATTTATACCTCTTCAGTGCAGTTATTACAGTCTTATATTTGAGATATATACAGTGTTCAGGGGGAAGAAATAGTTCTCAAAATTTTATTGCCCTGGGCCAGAGGGTTAGCTCAGTGGTTCCGGTGCCTGCCTTGCAAGCACAAGGACCTGAGTTCAATCCTCGGTAACCACATATAATGCTGGGCATGGTGGCTCACGCCTGTAATCCCAGCACTCGGGAGTCAGAGACGGGAGGATTGCTGAGTTCGCGGCGGCTTGCCTGGGCACCATAGTGAGCTCAGGGCCAGCCTGAACTACAAAGCAAGACCCTGTCTCCAAAAAGCAAAAAAAAAAAAAAAAAATTTATTGCCCTTTTTACAGTGTAAATTTTGTATTTATAATTTATGTCTCCATATATATTTTATATTGATTATATTGTATTTCTTATGAATATTTATATATTGATTACAGTTTATAAATATGTAATTATGTTAACAACATTGAATTTCTTGTTGATAAAAAAGACTAAAAAGATCTTAATAGCAGTTATCACTGAGTAGTGGTAGTACAAAACATTTGTTTGTTCTTAATATTCCCTGTTTTCTATAATCGAATTATTTTCATCAGAAAATTCTTTAAAAATTGAAACATACATTATTTCCATTATTAATTGATACTAACGGGTATATCTTGTAATGCACACACACAAAAGACCTCTTGAATCTGGCCAGTTTGTGGTAGGGAACAAGAAACATTTTCTGTATTAAAGTGGACAATGTTACATGCATTTCTTTTAATATGTTGTGAGAAAGCAAAGGGGAGAGAAGGGACATTCAGGAGGTGAGCAAAAGGAGAACCACAGCCCTTGGATCACATCAGGAGAGCTTCCCTACCACATGTGTCTGAACACACAGAAAATATAAATCCCTTACTCAAGACAGTTTATTCAATGATAATTTTTTTATTCTCTAGAGTATGGACTTCAGTAACAGTGCACATTCAAGGCATATCTCTATTAGCAAACTGGAATATGAGAATGAAAAACTCCGAAGTGATCTTGCAAAACTTCATGGGAATGGAAAATCAGCATGGCCTTATCAGAACAACTGTGAAGAAATAGGAAGATACGCCTATCAAAGCCAACTAAAAGTGGAAAAAAATGAAGATAGGTATGTTAGCTCCATTGTATGTTTTTTATTGGTACATTTTATTGGTACATTATATAAATACATCACAATTACACTACACATTGGGAATTTGTACCAGTATATGACACAACTTAATTCTCATTTTCCCCCTCCCCCCACCTTACCTCCCCCCACCCCTATATACACAAGCATTATTTCCTTTTTTTACCATCAATTTTTTTCTTATTTACCCCTAAATCCCATTACCCTTTGAATATTTACTATTTCACAATATCAATCATGCATTCTAGAACACATTTATAACTTCAGTTTGTCATACCAGAGAAAATATATGATATTTACACCTCTGTGACCTTTTTATTTCACTTACGAGTATGTCCTGAAGGGATGTCCATTTGAGTATAAATGAATCATTTATACTCCATAAGTTTAAAACATTTAATTGAAATTTAAGTAACTCAAATTATAACTTCGTGTGCTTTCTCTTCAGTTGTCTAAAATTTATTTAGTAGTGATAGGTGTTGGTCTTAGAAGAAATCTGTGTGATCAATAGTTTTCAAGATCTAACTTGGAGATGGGTAGGGTGTTACTTAAGATTTTAGTTGTTACCCACTTCAGACCATTCTTCAAGCTGTAATATACAGATGTACAAGTAAATAATACTACTTATTACATCACGGGAACAGAGAAAACTAGAATTTTATTTATTAGGTACTCTGTTCATACAAAACAAAAAAATGCAGGAAGATGTCATGTCTGACTTACTTTTAATAGAGTATGTAACTATATATTTACATTCTAGTCATGGGGACAAACTATTGGTCATTTCATAGAAGGAATCGATGCCTGAAAATGAGGGGTTTTCTTTGAGTAAAGGCACAAGATAAGAAAAGGCAAAAATCTGCTGTCTGCTTTATACTTTTTAAAATGTCTTAGTTTAAAAATCTAAGAAAAAATACTTCAAACACAAAAATAGGCCAACAGATTCAACTGTAATAAAAATTTATGAAACCCAAATCATCTCTGAAGGCCTTTTACTCTTTTCTCAAAGTTGGAAAATGCTCAGCAAGACATGATTCTTTTTTATAAACTTTCTTAGAGCCTCCGGACATGGTGGCGCATGCCTGTACTCCCAGCACTCAGGAGGCAGAGGCAGGAGGATTGCTGAGTTTAAGGCTTGCCTGGGCTACATAGCTCAGGGCCAGCCTGAACTGCAAAGCAAGATGCTGTCTAAAGAAAAAAAAAAAAACCCACAAGATTTCTTAGAGCCCTTACTATGATAATTTACATTGTGTTTCCAAGAAAAACTATGGTATGCAGCATTCCCAAAACAGTTATTAACCTTCCGTGATTTTCAGAAAAGTTGAATTTATAAACCCAAACTCAAGCTCAATACAACTATTTCTCAGAAGCCCATGATATTTGGCATGAAAAACCTTACATATTGTTTTCCTATAAGAGTATCCACAGCTGTGGGAAATTTGTTTAACCTTTATTACCCCAAAATTCCTATTTAACAAATGGAGGTAATTTGTAGAGTTTTTTGTAAGGGTTACAAGAGATAGCTCATGTACAACATAGAGTTCCATAAATATTAGCTGCTATTACTAGCAAAACTAAGTATCCATGGTAATAGTATTTCTTGAACAACTCATGGTGCCTCAAATGTATATTTTTAGTGAATAAACAAATTGGTGGACATGACATTTGTTCAAGGATGCTCCTGTGCGTGCTGTGCTGATACCTGGCTCATTTCAGTGACTCAGCATACCCAGTCTCCGGGAAACAGAGCCAAAATCTGGGGGACATATTTAAAAACCTGTCTGGTCAACACTCTTGTAGGTATAGAGCAGCTCTCTCAACCTCGTCCCTTTGTGTTTCAGAAGGGTAGGTTCTAATCTCAGCAACCACACAAAGTGCTAAATTAATGACCTTCAGGTGGGAGGGGAACGAAGGGAGGTTGAGGCACTCAGTGTGTGCTGTGGTCGGCGGCTGTAGTGGTGAGGGGAGGATAAAAGAAGCCTTTGGACCACAGCCATGTACTAGTTCTCTGGCGAATACGCTCACATTGAGTGGCCAGCATAACAGAACATCTAGCCCAAGGGGTCTGTCTAGACTTGGGTATATGAAAATGTTTCCTAATTTAGAATAAATATTTTACAAAGAACTTTGCAAAGTCCACTTTTCTTTAGGTCCAATCTCAAATCCCATGTAAGGGAAAGATAGGCCTGGAAGACACCTCTGTGCATGGCACTCTGTCAACTGCTCAGTACTGAGTGCCATAGATGCTGAGCACTGTTTCTTTTTAAAGTAACCTTGAAAGGCTTAGATGAAGGTGCCAGGTGTTATTTAAACAAAAAGGCAGTTACTTGCCTTTTATTATTTTTTCAAAGTATTTTTCTTGTTTCCATTGCCGCTTTTTTCTTTGTTGGGCAGTACAGAATGTGTTAAAAGTGCCTAACAAAAACAAGACAGTAGGGGACACAGAAAGCAACATAAGAGGTAAAATGCACAGCAGGAGACTATCTTAATAAGCAGTTTGGGCTGACTATTCCTGCTGCAAAGCCTTGTGTCCCGCCAGTTGCATTTGTTGAAAGTTTCATTAAATTTGTTTTAGTGCATCGTCTGATTTCAGTGTTCTCCAATGACCTGGTTTTTAAAAGAAACAGCATTTCAAAAGTTCTGAATAAATTATTACCATATAAAACCCACTATGGGGAAGAGTTGTTGAAACACAAGGACACTGTGAACCCAGCAGAGGAGAGCTGTAAGCTTATACCTCTCCATTACATGTAGCCAGTCAGAATGACATCTTTTTCCCATCACAGCACGGTTCTGTGAAGTTGTGATAAATACTGTGTGTGTGGGTGTGTGTGTTGGGCACAAATTAATCAGAAGATACACAAATAATTTTTACCTATCAATTACTAATGCAAATTAGGTCTCAATGAATTATTTTAGAAAGGAAAAACCTTGTGATGAAGCTATCCGAAGTAATGCTCCACAAAAATTTAAAGTCTATATTGTAAGGAAATCTTTTCTCTTAACTGAGGTTTTTAGTATATCATTTAAGTAATATTTTATTCACTTAACTCAGTTTGTGTTGTTTTTCATTCTTTTCTGAAGTGATGCTTTTACATTCACTCCCTTAATACCTGAGCATTTTAAGATATTCCAAAAATTTATTTTCAAGTAAGAGACTTACTCAGCCCTTTAAAAAAACTTATGAAATGAAACTGAATTTGCCTAAGGTATTTTGAGTGTTGTCTTAAAAGGTAGAGTTTTGAAACTTCACAATAGCTTATAGGCTAATCTAGAGTGTGGCATCTCAAACTACTAAGGTATAGATAATCTTAATGGTAAATCAATTTTTAAATAAATGGAGTTAGTATATGAGACATACTTAAAAGTGAATTTATGGTTTTAAAAGTTGTATCATGTATTGGGCAGATTTTAGTTATCATAGACATTAATCATTCAAACGGCTTCATATCTAGCTCATAAATTAAAAGTTTTTAATACTAAGAAGTCACAAAGTCAGCAGCTTTGTCATAATCACTCATGAAATCTCTTGTCAATGAATGAATAGTTAAGAAGCCAAGAGTAAGTTGAGTGGATTTCGTACTAAGGTGTTGCTCCATAAGAAGCAAAACCCTGGGGGCCAGAGATTTAGCTCAGTGGTTCCGGTGCCTGCCTCGCAAGCGCAAGGACCTGAGTTTGATCCCCAGAAACCACATACAATGCTGGGTGTGGTGACTCACGCCGCCTGCCATCAATACCACATATCACAATCCGGACATGGTGGCTCACGCCTGTAATCCCAGCACTCGGGGGGCAGAGGCAGGAGGATTGCTGAGTTCTAGGCTTGCCTGGGCTACATAGTGAGCTCAGGGCCAGCCTGAACTACAAAGCGAGACCCTGTCTCAAAAAAAAAAAAAAAAATTGCAAAACCCTGCAAGCAGAAAGGGTACCGCTGGGGATGCAGCTTAGTGGTACCACACCTGCCTCGCAAGTGCAAGGTCTTGGGTTCCATCCCCAGTACCAGGGTTAAAAAGTAATTAAATAAACAAATAATTTTAAAAACAAGCAGCAGCCAGTGTTAGTCAGCAATGTAGTTCAAGTAGCGTCATGCCTGCCTGGCAAACACAAGGTCCTCAGTTCAAATTCCTAATACTGGAAAAAAGAGAAAAACTTGCAGGAAACAGTAAGTTCACAGATAGAGATTAGAAGATGAGGCTAGAAAAAGGTCAGTTAGCATATTTTATGTTGGGGTCATTATTCCACAGCCCTGTGTGGGTGAAAGAGAAATCGTCAGAGGCCTCTGAAAACTGCAGTTAACTCAGAAGTCAAGGAGATGGGGTCCTCCTCCCCAGCAAAGCGACTAAATCCTGCCAGAATTGGACAGGACCTTAGAATAGGACCTGGGGAAAAGCTGATTGAACAGATTAGCTTGAGAGAGGATATTAAAAGCCTTCTGAAATAATTTTTAAGGTAGCTTTTAAATTGATATATGTAGCATTTTATGCAAGATGGTTTTATGAAGTATTTGAATAGCTATATTCTAGAAGAACTTGTCAGATATAAAGATGATTTAAAACAAAAGTACTTTACTTCATAATGTAAGTCTTTCCTTTCAATCTCTATATTTTATTGATCTTACAATAAAAGGAATGTTCCTATATAAATTTTAGTAATTAACACCATAAAACTGCATCTATACATCCATAACAAAATGGATAACTGAAATAATTATTTAGATAATTTAGAACAAATGCTTTGTGTGAAATCTCTGTATAATTGAGATTATAGAGAAAGATGTATTTCTTGAATCACTTCTATAATTATCTTGTTTTTTCCACTGTGCTCTGAAGTACAGATAGTAGCCTCACTCAAATTAAAAGGATCAGTTAAAGATTATACACAGGTGTACTGTGCAATTGTTATCATTTCTATTTGAATTGTGACTTGTTTCATCTTATTGTGCACATCATAAACCATGTTATTTCGGTTTAATTTTCTGTTCTGTTACCATGGTAATTATGGTTGGGAGAAAGAGGAAGATTTATTTCAAGATAAGTAAAAATGGGAAACATGTTGTGTTTGTTTTTATGTACTAATTTACAGATGCTTCACTTAACTTTTATTGCTGTTTGTATGCATAGCTTTGCAAATGTTTGCATAATAAACAAGCCTATATAGATTGGTCTTTGGATGAGAACAGAGAAATATATGTGGATATTTCTAACTGTGTCAAATTTAAATATGAAGGTTTGAAAATGCCTAATACGTGTGAGGCATTTGGATTATTAGTAAAAATAAATAATTTTAAACTGAAAAAAATTTTATGTTTTCATGCTCTTTGATAATTTGAATAAATTTAAATCTCATTTTCATAAAAGATACTTCTTTAATCCCAAACAACCCATACTGTTAGCACTTTTGGTGTAACTTCAGTGTAAAATTACTTTTTTGTTTTATTATTATCTAGTCAGCAAATCAAAGTTTAAAATCTCATTGATATTTTTTCAGTCTTGTCTCTTACTCTGTATTTTAACACAAACAATAAATTCTACACTCTGACTTCTATCAGTTTGAAGGCAAGAAAACCTGGATTTAAGTCCAAAATTCAAAATCATTGACTCTTGGCAGTTTAACCTAATTAAAAGTAAATGAACAGATGTACCAATCTAACTTTCAAGACTCAGTTTCCTCATCTGTAGAGAGTGCCCATCTGTTATGGTTGTGTGAAATATAAAATGAGTTTAAAAGTAATAACGCCTTTGGTTAGTATTGGTGCTAGGTAATATGTTAAAGTATTTTACACATACTAATCATTCAACTCTTCAAACATCTTTTCCTTTAAGAAAATTTAAGTGAGATTTAAGAGGGATAAAGTGAAGTGTTTAAGATCACACAGCCTGTAAGTGGAGGAATTAGGAAATGATACAAATTGAAAACATGCTGTAAATTTTTATGCCCTATAGAAAATAGAATTTATTATACAAAGCTTTGTTTAGCATCCAAAAAGTATAAATCTGTTAAGAAAGCCAGTGAGTTTAAATTAGTAGAGAATTTAAAAAGAATGTTACGACCTGTACCTATTTAGAATGGCAAGCAGTTAACTGTTTAGAGATTTCTCTCCAAGTAGCTTCAGTTATATAAACAGCCAAAAGATTTTTTTAAAATTTAAGATAGAATGAGGAGAGATATAGGTAATTAAAAAAAGTATAATATTCAAAATTCAAGTCATTCCAAGTCTTTCAAGTGAAGTAGAAATTATTCAGGAAAATCATATTCAAAGAAATAACCAGACACCAAAACCGAAACATTTTGTTGTTTTCCCAATTTAGACACCAGAGAAATCAAAATGCTTAGCTACATAAACAAACATGTATTTTTGGTAGAAATAATGACAGCCATCCTTCTCTTTTAGACTTGGCCAAGATAGTGAGCCAAACAGAAACGCCACACCGCCGTTGCCATCTTTTACACTTCAAACCAAAGAAATCCCAAGTCCATTGGTTAGTGATGATGAAGTATTTCCACTGGTGAGTTTCTGGGCTGCTGCACTGTTTTTCTCTTAAAAGGTGATTATTTTTGTACTGACACCAGTATACTAATGGTAGTTTCACAGTGCCACTGCTTGAACAGGACTCCAAGATGAGTCCTTCTGGCCAGACCTGTCTATAAAAAGTAAGGAGACCCATAACATGAAGTTTTTCAGTCGGCGGTTGTCACCTCCACCATGGAGCAGAGTTACTGGTGAAGCTTTAAAAAATGAAAGTGTTTGCGATTCATTCCTGGATATCCCAGGCACCCTCAGAGGTCTGTGTATTTCAAAGAGCCTGTGTATTTTAAAGGCATTTTTCTCTCTCAGATCTTCTTCCAGCATAGGATCTACCAAGTCATTGAGCCAAATAAGAAGGTTGTTGTACCCTATTGTGGAACTCTTTAGTGTTCTAGGCTTGCTTCTGTATCACCCAATAAGGGGGTAGATTATTCCACCAAGGGTGGCATATTTTCAAGATGTATTCATTTGTAATTTACTTAAATGCCCTGTCACGCCCCATATCACAAGTGATCTTTGGTCCTGTTTAAAAGCATCATTTGTATAGTCATCAACATACATTTAGAAACATGTGCAAAGCAACAGCTTGATGCTTCATCACAAATGGAACACCCCCATGCTCCTACCAGCAAGGAAACATCAGAGCATCCCCATCCCTCAGAAGCCCCTCTCCTGTATCTTCCCTCTCCCTTCTGCTTGCTCTCCAGGTAGCCACTATCCTGACTTTTAGAGTTATGAATTAGTTTCATTCATTTGTGAATTTTATGTAAATTGTATTATACCTTATATATTAATTTGAGGCTGGCTTCTTTTGTCCAGTATTGTTTCTGAGATTCATCATCATCCATATCGGGGTTTTCTTTTGTTTGTGTGGTATTGGGGTTAAATCCAGTATTGTTAGCTGTAGCTCACTGGTTTTTGTTTCTCTATAGTACTCCACCATATATATGGATATTTGGTAGATTCCTTTTAGATTAGGGAATTTTATTTTATTCCTAGGCTGCTAATTTTTTCAAAAACAGATATGGGATTTTCCTTTTTTTTTTTTGAGACAGGGTCTCGCTTTGTAGTTCAGGCTGGCCCTGAGCTCACTATGGTGCCCAGGCAAGCCGCCGCGAACTCAGCAATCCTCCTGTCCCTGCCTCCTGAGTGCTGGGATTACAGGCGTGAGCCACCACGCCCAGCATTATATGGGTTACCGGGGATCGAACTCAGGTCCTTGCGCTTGCAAGGCAGGCGCCGGAACCACTGAGCTAACCCTCCGGCCCCAGATATGGGATTTTATTAAATGCTTTTTTGCCTCTATTAAAATACCATAAAATGTTTTTCCTTTGCTCCATTAATGTGATAATTTTACTTGATTATAGATTAATCCAATTTTGCATTCTTAGATTAAACCTAATTTAATCACTGGATTTGGTCTATGAATATTCGGTTTAGAACTTTTATATTATGATAAATTGACCTATAATTTTTCTTTAGTATCCTTGTCAGGTATTGGTATCTGATTAGGCTAACCTCATAAAGAAGGCGATAAGGTATTTTTCAGTTCTGGAATTTTCATTTGACTCTTTTTTTTTTTAGTTTCCATTATTCTGCTGAAATTTTCCACTTTGTGGTGTATCAACATGAAAAACTACAGCTTTTAAAAAATGTACAGTTTTTCATTTCAGAAAGTAAAGTAGTAGTACTTTTAGCAATTATCCTTCCTTTGCAGTCAAAGTACATTATGTAATTTTTCAGTGCCACCCCATGATATACTAACATGAGATGCAGATTATAAATAAATGCACAATAGAAAGTTTTAATGGAACGAGATTACTTTTCCACTTTTCTGGAATTTGTCACTTATTGTGATAAAGACTGAAATTTAGATTTAAGCTATTCTGGTAGAAGGAGAAAGCTTTAAAACATGAATGTTTGAAGGTTTAGAGAGCTCTAAAGCCTCCAAACACTCATTTTGTCTTCAACATAAAATGCCAACATTTTTAAAATAGAATAAAATTCCACACCAATAGAGTCAATAAAATGAACTGCCTTGTTTTAAAGTTTTGAGAATCTCTATGGAGACTACAGTTTCTGCACCAACAAGACTTTGATCTTTACAGAGTAAAAGCAAGCCCATATCCCAGCTAAGCCACAGGAAGAAAAGTGATAAGTTGCTAACTCTTCCATTACTCTAATATCTGACGGTCTTAAGATTTCAGACTCATTAGTCTGTTGTAAAGCTGGTTTCTATGTCAGCATGTCAGTCCCTGAGTTCTCAGAGAATTTCCTTTCCAGGGGACAGAAGGTGAACCCATGGGATGTGTGCTGGCTCTGGGAAGAATCAAACATTGTCCCCTCTGAGGTGTGAGGCATCTGACCATATCTGATGTGATCCGATAGCCACCAAGAGGCTAGTTGGTCTCCTTGAGGAACGGTGCATCCCAGGAGCTCAGCTGTACTTTCTATTGAGAGCACATCAAATGTTCAGTAACAACAGAAGTTATTACCGTTGGTGACAGGGAGACCCTGCTCTTTCATAATTTCTACTGGGCAGCCAATGACAGAAAAAAGGATCACATCGACCTCTTTACTTGCTCGATTGTCTGTCTCGACCATAACTCAACACTATGGCAGCAACTATTTTGCACATAGTGTACAGGTTCCTGTCACTGATAGCATACCTTGTTCCAGGATCCTGTCTGCAGTCCACCTTCTCCACTGAAGCTTACAAAGGGCTCCACAAGGCATTTTTCTCTCTCAGATCTTCTTCTAGCATAGGATCTACCAAGTCAATGGAGCCAAATAATAAGGTTGTTTTACCCTATTATGGAACCCATTAGTTTTCTAGGCTTGCTTCTATGTCACCCAATAAAGGGGATAGATTATTCCACCAAGGGTGGCATATTTTCAAGATGTATTCACTTGTGATTTACTTAAATGCCCTGACATGCCCTAACATGCCCCTTATCACTAAAAACAACATATCAAGCTCCCGACACATGCATTTTTTCCAAGACTTTGTCACACTAGCTACTTCTTGCTCATCAGGTCTTAATAACTTATGCTACCATTACTATATAATGTTCTGCGTGAGTCTTTGGACTATTCAGATGGTCTAGGTCCCTCCAGAATGTACTATGAAAATATCATTAAAACAAAGTGGGGGCAACGCTGAGGATATATACTGTTGTCTATCCCCTGAGAATGCTGACTGCTTTTAATCCGTTTGTTGTTATTAGAATCCATTTGCCAGGTAACAGTAGCATACCATATACCCAAGTCTGTGATATTTTCCCATAGTAAAGATGCTGTTTTTGGTATAGAAGCTATAATGGAACGGCTACTTTGGTAGGTTTGTAGTCCACTATAATTGGCCATGATCTCTAGTTTTGGCAGGGGCCAGATTGGAGAACTTAATCTTCTTTCAGCAAAGTTCACTCCCATTCTTCCTAACAAAATTATAAAAGAATAAATGGAGCATACAACTAGAAAATAAAAATATCTCCAATTATTTTAAAATTAAGTTTTAAAATATTCTTGAAATTAAGGATCATAAAAGTATCTAATATTGTTTTTTTATTCCATGGCCAGATATTTTATTTTTTCTTCTTCTGTAAAGAAGCAGTCAACAAGTCACAAACAATTCAATGGCATTTCCAAGATGGGTGAAATTGGGGAACTCATCATGCAGATTTTCCCAAGAAAGATATATCCCAGATTATACAACTGACTCAATCCAAGACTCTATTAGCCCCCTTATTAGGGCAATCATTCAGACAGACAGACAGACAGATAGATAATTTTACCCAATTCTGCTATAGCAGAATCCTTACTTTAGCATTTTGGAGTCGCCTGTTTTCAGATATGAATCACTGGCTTTGCAAATTAGTAGAGCATGTTTAAGGCAGGTTCCCTGGCAGTTACTTTGCCCCTGCATTTGCAGTTGATACTATAATATTCACTTCTAGAGGTTTTTAATGTAATGGTGCTGTGATGCCTGTCTGAGCTCCTTGAGGATTTCATTAACGGTAACTGCATTACACTGAAGAAGTTCAGCTTGAGATGTATTATTTCATTAACAGCTGCAGTATTTGACAATATGTCAGAGATGAAGCATGCCTGGAAACATGAAGATTTAAAAAGGCTCTGTGTTCTTCATCTCATTTTTCTTTCTTTCTCTCTTCAGTCTCCCCCAGATATATCCTTCCCAGCTTCTTTGGCTGCACAGCATTTCTTACTGGAAGAAGAAAAGCGAGCAAAAGAACTTGAAAAGCTTCTAAATACACATATTGATGAACTGCAAAAGCATACAGAATTTACTCTTAATAAATACACCAAACTAAAACAAGATAGACATATATGAGCTTTTAAACTTTTGCTCCCCCTCTAAAAAGCTGTGGCAAAATATTTGCAAAGGTGATTAATGAAACTGAGAATTTGTTTTGGTCTTGAGTAAATAATTTCTGTAAGGCAGCTTTCAAAAATAGTATTTTGTTTGATAAAGCTGTTTGTATTTCTGCACTAAGCTACTACATTGTTCTGCTGTAGAGTTACTGTGAAATAAACATGACTACTCCAAAAGACTTTTTCCAGTCTAAGGAATAGTGTGGAATTAAAAATGCAATTTTCCCACTTGAATCATGTATACTAAAAACCCATTTCCTCTGGAACAATACAAAATCAGGGAAAGGAAGGTGCTATATCCCACATATAAATGAATCGAGTTCAGCTCTGTTGTACTGGATATAGAAACTCAAGGATTTTTAAAATGAAAGCTATTTCAATATTTCTAATATTGAAAGCTATTTTAATATATATATATATATATCTCAGAGATTAATGCTTTCCTGTTAATTACATCATGGACCTGAATAAGATAAATTAAATGTAAAGCATTACTATTGCTACATTCTCCTTTGTAATCACCTCTGTTTTTAATACAATAAAAGGAATTCAGAATTCAGCAGAATTAAACATAAATCCCTAGTTTGTATAGAACAATAGCAACATGGTAGTGAACAACAGAGTCCAAGTTACAAACACATTATAATGATCAGTGTTCTCTTCTTTCTTTTAAAATGTGATACATATCTATACCAGTATCTGTCTATTACCAACTCAGTGCTACCTCGGTGCACAAACGTAACTTGTTCTACGATTGTGGAAAAGATGGCCATTCTCGTGTTTGTGTGGGAAAGGTGGCTATGGTCCTGTTTGTCACCTGATGTAGGGTTTGCAAACAAAAACAAGATTTTGCCAGACACTTTTGTTGTGAACTAAATTGTTTGCAATCAAAGCATTCATGAACCAAAGTACCACTGTATATAATGAAATATTAAAAACTCAAGGTGAATCCTACAGCTTTTATAGTTTTTTTAAAAGAAACAACCTTAACATATTGAAAAAGATCAAAATGTCTACAGATAACAAGTATCACTTTTCTCTGGAAAATAAAGAGCATTATTCATTTCAGGTGATATGACAATGTATATTTTTATAGTACTTTACAAAAGGGCTCTGTCTTAGTTTATGCTGCTATAACATAAATATATCTTACAGTTTGAAAATCAGGAAAGTTCAACATCAAGGCACTAGCTGATCTGGTATCTGGTGAAGACCAATTCCTGGTGGGGACAGCACTGATGAGAAAAATCTATCTATCTATCTATCTATCTATCTATCTATCTATCTATCTATCTATCTATCTATCTATAGTGTCTGTTCACTAATCCATTATATTCACAGAGACTCCATTTTCCTGACCTAGTATCTGCCTAAAGACCCCACCCCCAATATACCACAGTGAATGTTAGGATTTCAATATATATGCACTTGAGGTTCAACAGATATTCAGTCTATAACTTCACATAGCATTTTTCATTCAAATTTAATACAAGCCCATGAAGTCAGTAAGATTAGGATTGTTGTCCCTGGAAACCAGAGCTTTTAAGAAGCATACCCAGAATCATGGTAAGCATGAAAGCCAGAAAGGAAATCTTGGCTTCTAATTCCTAGCCCTACCTTTTACTATTTCCCAGTGTCACTTTTTAAAGCAAGCAGAGGTGGATAAAGTTATATCCATGGAAGCCATGCTTCAGGACAAACCATTAGAGGTGTACCAGCCTTTAGGATACATTTGAAAACCTCAAGTAAGGAAAATAATAGGATTTGTGATACTTTTAAATTATTTACTGATTTCTAGCTGAACAAACAGAAAGTAAAATATTTTTCCAGGATATCTTTAGAAGATGACAAAATGGAAGACATGAAAATAGAAGATATACATACACATACCCATGTAGACATAGATACACCAAGTGTTATTGAGGCTCTTCAAGATAAAGACGTGGGTGAAAATTGTTTGATGAAATAAAGACCTAGGATACAGCATTCTTCAAACTTAGCAGAGCCAAGAAAACATGAGTGTGAAGGACAATGATGATTTTGCCTTATGAATTATTACATCAAGTCCATAAGTATATTTGTTTGCAATTACTACATCACCATTATACTTAATACAAGCTATTGTAAAAAATGGTTCTTGTTCCAGCAGAATTCAGTGTTTAGAATGAATCATTTGGTGAAGTCCAGCAGCTCTAGCTGGACATTCCCAGGGGCAAAAGCATGAGGCCTACCTGCTGCTCATCCCCTTTTCACTGCCCTCTCCTACCTGCCTGCCCTCTACAAGCCAAAGAAACCCGAAAAAGAGTTGTCCCAGGTGTTATCCTGGCAGCCTCCATAGAACATATTTTCCACTGAAACCATAATGCAGAGAATGCAGTACAAGAGCCAGTTTAACAAGGTTCTAACCGAAAAAATTTCAGCAAGCCAAGCACAGAACCAAGATCTTGAGAGCTACCCAGCTGACCCCAGGACCAGACTTGAAGTTAAAGGCTTTAAGATTCTCAATACATTGAGACAGTTTAGATTTGTCAAATACAAAATTCTTCATGCCTTGGTCCTGTGACCTTGATAAAATTTCCATTTCCTTATCTTCCTAGGATTATTCCACTATCCTTGTCAGAAGATTCTTGGTGGATAAAAGGAGGTGATGTACATGGCAGAGTCTGGAAATAGAAAGCACTGAGAGTACATGCTAGCCATACCCATTTGTGGTCCTTGACTCTGAGTCATGAAGTCTGACTCCACAAGATTTAAATATATACCCCCAAAGAATACCGTCACTTTTTGAGGGCTATATGCTAACTACTCCCATGAGTTAAATTCATTTAATCACTAACAACTTCATAAAATAAGTTGGGTGTATTTCAAAGCCAGTCTGGCCTACATAGGGAGATCCTATCTCAAAATAACAATACAAGCCATAAAGTTTACCCACTTCAAGGGTTTAACTCAATGATGTTTTCTAGGTTTACAAAGTTGTATAACCTTTGCCACAGTCCACTTTTAGAACATTTCCAAAAGATCCTTAGTGCCCATTTGCAGTTGCTTCCTATTCCCATGCCCAACTCTAGGCAGCCACTGAGCTACTTTATAGGTTTACCTGGACTTTGCATCTAAATGGATTTACATAATGTGGGGTTTTGCATCTGGTCTCTTTCACTTTTGTGGTTTATATTGTGTTGTAACATTGACTGGTATTTTTTTTTTTTTTTGCTTGCTCAAAAGTACTATACTGCATGTGTAAATTGTTTCATATATCCACTTCATCACTTAATGGACATTTATGTGAATTCTCAGATTAGAGGCATTATTAATAAAACTGTTATAAACATTGACATACAAGTCTCTGTATAGACATAGGTTTTTACTTCTATAAAGTAGTTTCCTTGGGGTAGAATTTCCTTGGGATAGAATGGTATGTTTAATTTTGCAAAGAAAGCTGTTGATCTATCTTTTAAAGTAGCTGCACCATTTTGTATTCCCGACAACAAAGGCATTAATTGTTGAATAGCAGAGCCCTTGTGGCCTGCTTGCTTGCTGTGCCCCACCTCCTAATGTTACTGCACTTGGAAATGTTTCCAACGCATGAACTTTTGGGAACCACCAAGCCACAGCAGATGCTGGCAAAGCCAACACCTGCTCTACCCAGACTCGTGTTCTTATTTTTTAAATTGAATTCTTTATTGGTACATTTTCTATACAGCTGACAATCACACTCAACACTGGGGAACTTGTACCAGTATATGACACGCGTTAATTCTCATTTTCACCCATATCCCTACTCACCCACAACCCCACCCCCTATATACATGCGCCTTCTTTTTCTTTTCAAATCATATTTTTCTTTCCCCTCATTCCTTTCCCCTACCATACTCCCTTTGAATATTTCCTATTTCATAAAATCTCTTGTATTCTTATTTGAAAGCCACACTGAGAACTGCTGCCTTAGAGAGATCCCAACATGATCCTCACAGGCAAACCCTCCCAGACGGCATCCAGAGACAGGTTTGCCTCAACAATTTACACTGACACACTTCCCTCGCTTGCCTGCCAGAGCGGGGACATCATGCCAGAGGACCTAAGTTAGCGACAAGTGATAACCAAGATCTTTGCAGGACGAGAGCTTGGAGATGCATGTTGTCTACTCACATGGAAACAGAATGGCTTCGCCTCTCAGGAAGTCAGCAGAGAGAAACTTATGTGGCTCTGTGTGTATCACACAGAATAAAGAGCAGCCCTTTAATTATGTAGTCAGTATGTCCTTTTTGAGGTATGGCGACTTTGTATCTTTGTCCACTTCAGCTACTATAGTAAATACCTTAGCCAGATAACTTATAAACAACAGAAATGGATTGCTAACAGTTTTAGAGGCTGGGAAGCCCACAATCAAGGCACTGCAGACTGAGTCCTGGGTGAAGGCCTGTTCTCATAGACAGTGCCTTCTAACCATCTTCTGATGGCGAAAGGGAGTGAACAATCCCTTGGGCCCTTTTTATAAGGATTCTCCTCTTTAGTAATTATGTAATTAATCCCTTGGTAATCAATCCAGTGCTTAGTACTATTACATTGGAGGTTACAGTTCAACATACAAATTTGGGGAGCATACAAACATTCTGAACATAGCACCTGCCTAAAGGTTATGACATAACACAAAAAAGCATAGGTGTGCACAGCAAGTCTGTATCTGTTATAAAATGTTCTATAAATAAATTGCAAAATTACTGAGGCATTATTATTCCAATTCAGTGGATTTCTTTGGGTTTTGTTTATTTAAACAGTGACAGCTTTCAAATTCCTCCTCCTTTTCATCATCTAAAAACCAGTATTCATTCAGCTCAAACCTTCTCTAACCCCAAACATATCTTTGGCTGAAATAAATTCTTTGATGAATCATTCCAAAATGATTTTTATGGATAAAATTATGAGTAACCAAACTAAAACAATTTTTTGGCTTCAAATATAATATTTGCTGCCTAGAAAGCTTAGTTTTTAACCAAAATTTTTATACTAACAAGAATTACACCCATGAATTTTTAAAAAGTACATACATATGGGCCGGAGATTTAGCTCAGTGGTTCCAGCGCCTGCCTCGCAAGTGCAAGGCCCTGAGTTTGATCCCGGTAACCACATACAATGCTGGGCGTGGTGACTCATGCCCACCAGCCATCAATACCATATACCACAGTGCTGGGCGTGGTGGCTCATGCCTGTCATCCCAGCACTCAGGAGGCAGAGATAGGAGGATTGCTGAGTTTGAGGTTTGCGTGGGCTACATAGTGAGCTCAGGGCCAGCCTGAACTACAAAGCGAGACACTGTCTCAAAAAAAGTACATACATACGTATCTATGTCTATTTTTACATTTATACATACATATAATGTATACATATACACAAAAACCTCTGAATAGAATTATTAACAAAACATGAGCCAGAATGGTTGTAGAGCTTGGAGAATATACAATAGTTCAATCGCTATGTTTAATGTTGAAACTTACTTTGGAGAAAATGCACATATTTCATTGAATGTACTGTGAGATATATAAAATGTTAATTACTTTTCTCTCTTCTTGCTGAGACAAAATACCTGACACCTACAGTTAAAGGGGGAAAATTTTATTTGGCTTACAGTTTATAGAGGTTTCGGGCCATAATTGTCCGGCTCCAAGGCAGGGTGGCGGAGGAGCAACAGTTCGTGGCAGCTGGAAAACAGCAAAAGCAACGATGGAATTTAACAGTATTATCTTGAAACTACTTAGGGAGGGCAGCGCTCACATCCTTAATCCTAGCGCTCTTGGGCAAGCATTGCACCATGGATCCCACGCTCCAGATCCACCCATTCTGAAATAGCCCCACCACCTCACGCACATAAGACTTTGGGGGGACATCTAGACACAAGCCATAACATACATCATTACAAATGTTGGGAAAATCAAAACGTTGGGTGCATAAAAATTTATGAAACAGATTAGACAGTTCGGTCTAGGATCAGACCCAAAAGATCTAAATAAACTAGAATAATATACTAGATAGGATAAAACTGCTATGCAGTGCACTTAAGAATTCTTAGGTGAACATAAGATCAACTTGGAATCCCATATTTCAACTGGACCATTAAGGTGGAATTGAAAACAGATAAATAAAGGAGGAAAAAAGAGAAAAACTGTCCATGTGGGCTTTTTACTTGATATCATTCACTCTATAGACATGTATTGAAAACCTAGTTAGGGTCAGGTGTTGGCCAGATGATAGATGATAGTCCATAACCCCAAATAAATGTGAAGAGTATTTTTCAGTTTTATGTTCACTGGTTCATTTACCAGGGAAGATTACTGTTTCTTATTTAGTCATCTAAAAATAATTTTGGAATAAATTTTAAATATTGTCTTGAGTTGTCAGGCTTGTGCTTAGTTTGCAGGAAAACTTCCACATTAGAGGTGGAGGAGATGGAAGAATGAATGCAGATTTACCTCACTGCTATTTCTTTCACTCAATTCAGAAGCTGGCCCAAAGGAATTTACTAATTGTCTAATATAAACTGGGCCATTTTCAGGTTTAGAAGTGTGGAATTAAAATTTTAAAAAGCTCCCAGAGCAAGGGATTTAGCTCAGTGGTTCTGGCAAGCACAAGGTCCTGAGTTCGATCCCCAGCACTACATATCACAATGCTGGGCATGGTAGCTCACGTCTGTAATCCCAGCACTTAGGAAGCAGAGGCAGGAGGATTGCCGTGAATCTGAGACTAACCTGGGATACATAGTGAGTTCAGAGCCAGCCTGAACTACAAAGAGAGATCCTGACTGGAAAAAAAAAAAGGAGAAAGGAAGAAGAAAGAAGAAAGAAGAAAGAAGAAAAGAAGAAGAAGAAGAAGAAGAAGAAGAAGAAGAAGAAGAAGAAGAAGAAGAAGAAGAAGAAGAAG